>CAODLS011586409.1:0-13918 GCA_948243855.1 Flueggea neowawraea
TAGGTTGGTTTATGAGGCTCATAGTGCTGCTACTAAGAAGAACAAGGAGTGGCAAGAGAAGCTTCCGATTGTTGTCTTTAAAGCTGAGGAAATCATGTACTCTAAGGCCAACTCTGAGGTAAGCCTTGCTTTCTTGTTCTTGATTTTGTTTTTCTAATTTATATTGTCTATATTGATTTTATTTGGTTATGTATTAGGCTCAATATATGGACCTAGAGACATTATGGGACCGTGTAAATGATGCCATTAACACTATAATTCGAAGGGACGAGAGCACTGAAACCGGGGAGCTTTTGTCTCCTTGTGTTGAAGGTACTGGTTTCTTATTCAATTTCACATTTCTTTACTCAATCAACTTGGTGGTTCTGATTTTGTACTATATCATAATTTTGATATATCTCATTTTGTTAAACTTGTGAAGTCCATTCTTACGATGTTGCTTACTTCAAGTTCTGCAAGTGATGTATTATCTCAGCTTTATCTAGCAATCATTTCTAGCCTGAAGCTATTGTTGCTGAGATGTTAAATTTTGTGTCTTCTGCGGAAATGTTGTTTAGCTGCCCTCAACCTGGGTTGTGTTCCGGTGAGAGCTCCAAGAAGCCAACGACATAGTAATCCCAGGAGTTATCTCAGCCCAAGAATGCCGGAGCCTGTATCTGCACCTCCTACAGTTTTAGGTAAAACTAACAGGGAACAATGCCCTCCAATATTGCCTTTTCACTCCGGCAATAAATTGAATTATGCAAGTTCAACCACGGCAATGAATCCATTATTTCGGGTTTCACAACCAAACAATCACATTACGGAGAATGTTAACATTGCTTCTTCTTGTAGTTATCCTTTTCAGTATGAGAATATCCCTCCTAGTCCGGGCTGTGACCAGTTGACGGCAAAACTGAATACTGCCCGGTTGAACTTGGGTTCTGTTTATCCCCTGTATTATGGGGATCAAATTACAGAGTCCCGGTTGGTTTCCCAGGTTCCTGACAAAATCAACTCCAACAACATTTTTGTTGGCAAACCTGTAGGTTCACCTGCAGCAGAGCTTGGTCAGAAAGGTGTTTTCCAGAACTTCTTGCCTTGTTCCAGTCCGAATATTCCTTCCAAGAGAGTTGCACGGGAATATATTGGGAATACCCCCAAGAAGTCCTTTGGGATGCAATGTGATTTATCTTTGAGATTGGGTGGATTCTTGGACCCCTGTATCAATGCGGGAAGAAATTCAGCTCAAGAAACTGAAGAAGTTGGCTCAAGCAGTTCTCAAGATAGGAGGAAGTTTAGTGATTTTTTGTCCCAGAAGAATAAGGAGTTCTGTTTTTTTCCTGGTAGGAGTAGTAATGACCCCTTTCAGTCCCATTCATTTAATAGGTTTTCAGAGGTTGAAGGTCAGAATTCGGAGGTAGTTGTCCTCAAGCATAAGGCACCTTTCAGCGACAATGCAGAGGACGGACACTCTTATCGGCAACCTGGATTTTCATCTAACCAATTCGTTGGTTAAATAGGAAGTGCCAGATTTCTAGGCAATGTTCTTTTGATGTGGATCAAAGTTGTTGAGATGCCTGTACTTATGCCTATGCGGGTCTATCTTTTCGTAACCATAGCCTTATTTTGATCTGTGGTTCTGATCACCAACATCTCCCTGGTGCTGATATCAAGAGTGAGATAGTAATGGAATTTGGCGTAGAGGTAAATTGTAAATGAAATTTGAGTTTGATTTATATCGTGGTAGTTCGTGAGAAAAAAACATTAAAAAAAAAGGATTCAAAATTTGGGATATCAAATACAAATTGCTGCTGGCTACTCGTGATTGCTTTGTAAGCGGAAATTAGCTTCCCCTAACCCCAGGCCTTTGTTGATCGGAGAGTTGTAAAAGGCATGTCCCATTTTTTTACTGTAACGGATGAATGGAAGTAATATATCCTGTGTTGTTCCTGTTGTTGGTTAAATCTGCTAGTATCCAAATACGGTATCGGGCTAATTTGAATTCAAGCATTATTATGGTTTCTTTTTTGCCTGGAACTGGAACTATCCTATGTTTTCATATTAAAATATCCTATGTGACACAGCCAGTGTGGAACAAGTTTGAGAGTTAATCTTCTGAGCATTGCTTCAGAAATACGTACCGTCTGAAATGGTTGAAAATTCAGTGTTACCAACTTGTACTTTTTTTTTCTTTTTTTACAGGAGTAGAAGTGTCGTCTGGAGATCTTTTATTGCTTTGCATTGACATGGGTACAGAGGGTAGGGCATAGAGATGCAGAGGGATACTAATACTAAGGGGGGATAATCAATCATAACGCACGACATGTTCTATCGTTCTCTCAGCACATTTGAAGGGGCTTTGATGGCGAGGGGTCTACCACCTGCATGGCTGGGAAATTCAGTTTAAGAATCCTGTCTCCCTGTCACTCTACCATCTCCCATCTCCCCCTTTTGGTGTTTTGCGATATTGGGGTTTGCAATCTCATGTTATTAATGTCTAAGTTGTCTTTTACATCGCCCCACCGCTTGAGACTGATTTTAAGTGAAGGCGTTTCAAGTCCACCTGCCCTATAGGAGGAAGTAGACCCAAAAGATCCCCTACCACAAGTCCAACCCGTTCGCAAACCAAGACGAGTCCAACATCCCCCCCCCCCCCCCCCCCCTCCCCTCATCCTAGTGTTTTGGTTTACTTCCATGTTCCAAACTTTTGCCTTCTTGTTACTAAATTAGACTCAAACCCAACAATTTTACTTATCTGATGTGGTTGCTCTGAACTATCTTGCCATTCATGACAAAAGTGAAACTAGCTGTGAAGTTTGCAATCTGAACACAAGAAAATGTTAGTCTCAGATTATGTTCCCCATTGAATTTTCTTTCTGTCGTGGTACTTGAAGGCTTCTGTTTATTCATTTTCTTTTCTTTTCACAAAGTATATGCTTTTTCCATCAAGCTACTCACAGAAAGTCATGCCGCACATTTGGAAAAGCAAAACCCTCCAAAGGTACCGTGTTGCTTGAAGTTGACTCCACTTGTTGGTCATCCACGAGATTAAGCTTTTAATCGTGGCTTTTGCTTTCGTAGACAGACATAAAAACAAAACTAGAATTATCGGCACATGACCATTCAAAACCGAAATACTGTTCATTCTTTATTTCTAGACAGCCTCATATTATTAATCTACAATACATTAAACAGCTGTTTAAATATTAAGGGAAAGTGACATACACTAAACATGCCCTAATAATACACATTAGATAAAGAAATAGATGGGTGTGGTGAAGAGAAGAGCGGATAAGGCACCAACGGTCAGGGATGAAGCAGAAGATGGGTTTGATTCACCCTCGCCGATGGTGACCTTCTGACCAAGTTCGCAGTGAGTACCAATTGTGCAAATGAAGTAACGAGTTGTATTTGAATCAAGAGTAATGTTCACTGGACTAGTTCGCTGAATTGTGCCAATTGGGTTGGTCTTGTTGCAGCTATCATAGTCGGCTTTCGATACTTCAGCCACATCATGTGTTGAGGTCCAATTGAACACTGCAAATCAACAAATGATGTCAGAATCCAATTTGGAGCGCACTGGGTTAGTTCCAAAACTCGGTAAGGAAAAATTTGTCCCCTGCAAGTGTCCTGCGGATCTCGAATTTGAGTTAGTTAGATATCCAAAAACTACATGGATAGTGGGTAGTTACCTATCATGTCACCAATCTCAAAATCCTGTCTGGAAGTCCAGTTTTGATAAGCAGCAGAATCTTGAGGAACAGTCCAACCTAAGCTGTCTCCAACAACAAGCGTATCTGCTGCTGCTCCTTGAAGGACAGACATAAGAACAACCGAGCAAGCAGTTGAAAGCACACGACAATCCATTTCCTCTGTGATTCTCAGGTCGCTCCTGCTAATAATTTCTTCTGCTGTATCTCCCTCCCTCTCTCTTGCAGGACTAGCAATGTGTTTGATGACAAGAAACGAAGTGACTACTTATAGAAAACATGAGCAGATAGCGTTTAATTGGTCCAAACTCGGAAAGAACTTTATTCACACGTGGAAATGACTGAAGTGGGTTCCTTTCTTTCAAACTAGGCGACTATTATCAACAACTTCGGTGAAATCAACGCATCTTTAAATTCTCCCTTTACTTCAAGGCTCAACCAAAGAAAGTCATGGAGTTTCTCTCTGTGGGGTCGCTAATAGGTATCCGAGTGCATTCTATTGTGGAGTTCTATAAAGCTTCCTCCGAACTTTTTCCATTAACAAAATATTAACATGAAAGTCATTAAGAATGAGGCTTTTTAATTGATTCTTGGCTCAGAAAGTGAAAACGCGTACTGGGCTCAAACTAGCAAATTGAGAGCAAAGTTGGATGTTAATTTTTTAATTCGCCAGAATATTAAAGCTCGTGCACACATTATTTGAATAGTAAAAAAATAAAAAAGGGAATACGATTTTAAAAAAGCATGTTAAATACAAAACATCATGCCACAAACAAATTGAATAGAAATATAAAATCATTAAATATTGTCAGCTGATCAAATACAAGTTTGTTCAACTTTTTTCTTGGTCCAAGTATAGCTTTATTTAACTTAAGTAATACATAAAACACTATGAAATTTATTACAAACAATAAGGCTAAGCACTAATATTTTACATGCTGTCTTAGGCAAAGAAATTAAGGAAAAAAGGAACGAGTGTGGCTGAAAAAAACAGTGCCAAGGCACCATGAGGGTGGGATATTGGAGCAGCAGAGTCATCAGGAGTTCCATCTCCAACAGTTACTTTCATCTTCTGGCCTTGTTAACAGTGTGAATCAATGGTGCAAATGAAGTATCGAGTGCCATTGGAAGTCAAATTGACCATAACATTACTTGTTGATAAAATTATGCCACTATTTTTTGAACAGTTCTCGTACTCTTCTTCTGATACATCAGCTGCTGTGTGGCTTCCATTCCATTTGAACACCGGCGATGGAGAAATAAAATAAAATAGGGAGTTTAGGCAAGTAAAACCAAGAGCGTTAGAATTGTCTTCAATACTAAAGAAATAGGGTAGGTAAAATTATTAGCTAATTGGTCTCCGACAAGAAAGGTCTTATTGGAAGCCCAGTCATTGTAGAAATCAGTGGATCCATTGGGAGGAACTGCCCAACCCCTGCTGTCTCCGACTGTGTATTTTACTGCATTTGCTCCGCCTAACAAACCCACCATTGCCACCATCAAAACTCCAACAATGTTCACGTATCGACCCATTTCTTTGTGTTCCTCAGGTCGTCCCTCCTCTGTTTTCTCTGTCTGATACTTGGTTCTCAAAAACAAATTTTGTATTAATGAAGACAGAAGATTAGAGCAATAACTTAGTATTATGTGATATGTGCATTACAGCGTTTTGGTATGTATAGGCTATTGCCAATTTCCTAGCTAAGAAGAAGACAAGTTGAGTCCAGAAGTGTGGCAGTAGGAGGTTCGTTTTCCTCTGTATCTTTTAGAGCAAAACTAAAATACGTTCCGTTACCTTTGCGGCTTGAATAATCAAATGAAGATGACAATAATTTCAAGATAGTTACAAGATTGAGTTCTAATTAGTCTGAGGTTGACGATGATCGTTTTCGCTGTTAAAGATATTTAACATGAATAGATTAAGCAGATCAGCTTCTAATTTTGGAGTTACGCGACCTGCACAAACTTGCATGTGTTCTAATTGTGTTAATACTTTTCATTGATCATCATCATTGATCGGACTGGAAGGATCGTCGGGTGTAGTCCGTCGGTTGAATTCAAAGGGATTCACTGGAGAAAGATCCATACGTGCAGCACTTAGGGATCATCCACGTATTAATGAATCTCCCGAATAAGACATACAAATGACAAATCATTTGAACAATCTCACATTTGTATTGGTCAGACGAAAAAGATTAGTTTCAGTTGCAGATAACCTTGTTGAATGAATAAATTTCAATGCTAGATTTGGTCTATAGAGTCCCTTGCATTAATAGGCATGCCATTTATACATTAATAATCAAAAAGACAGGTGTGATAGAAATAAGAATAGCAGATAAGGCACCGACGGTCAGAGATGTGGCTGCAGAGATTTTTTTTGACGAGTCATTTTATTTGCTTTGACCGAGAGTCTTTAGCGCTAGAGCAGACTCCAATATGGTGTGGCTGCAGAGATTGCTTGCTGAAATTCCGTTTCAAACCATCGTTATCCCCTTCTGTCAACTAAGTAATTTTTTTATTTTCGTCTTCCTTCACTTCGAATGTTCCTCTTTAACCACCCACTTGAGTTCCTGCATCTGTCTCGTTCCAGTTGAGAGCTAAAAAAACACGAATTGACAATTTCATTGCCGCATTTTAATGATGCCTTGGTCAAGATTTTGAACTCCCCAGAGTCATCTTTTAAGCTTTCGTTTCATGGCTTCCAAAGCATTTTGGGTCTGGACTCGGACAAACACTTGAAGGATACGCATTATTGCTCCCATTGTTGAACAATGGCTAAGGAATTTTATGGTCAAATCCATGTTCAAGTCACGGCAACTTACTTTGAAAAATTATACAGTCAACATGAACTCATCTCTGTATACATATTATGCATACAATGGTGACGGAGATGTGGTATATATTGTTCTACTTAGAGGTTTTGGATTTGGTTGAAGACATGAATCTAGTATCATTGTTATTGGATCCAGGCATTAGCCCAACTAACATTACCTAGATTATTCCTGTCTGGAAGTAGTTACCTGTTAGTTGTGGACTAAAATTGACAAAGAACAGTAAAGAAAATTAGAATTTGAGTTTGTTACATAGGAGAATCATAAGACTACAAATTGTAATTAAATCATATGCCAGGTTTCGAATATTTCAGTAGATGAGCTCACTAAAAATCAAATAGTTCAATTAGACTATTTGAATTATTAAGCCATTAATTACCGTATAAGTAATTTATTAGTTTAGTTAGACCATTTGAGTTACTAAGTGTACGCTAATTACTGCATAAGTAATTTATTAGATCAATTACACCATCAAATGTACGCTACCAATTTTCAAGACTTTGGTTTACACAACATTGATCCTTTCAAATACCAGAATATGTAAGCATTAATCTCGAGCATATTCCATTAACATTGTGTAATTTGTCTTCCAAGTAAAATGAACCAAGGTATAGAGGAATCTTTATTTTATAGACGACCAAACTGGCCTGCAAGTAACCAACTTAAACAACTCTGCGCTACCTAGTGACCTAACTGGATCGTCATGGTGACTTGAACCCGTTCTGCAAGTTAGCTCAAGCAGCCTGCGCACGAGTCTACCAAACCATTCACCACGTTCAAACCAATTAATTGCAGACAAGAAAAAGGAGAAACAAGACATTGGACTGGAAATTTGTAGAAACCAAACATGGAAAATTTTCCACATTGTTTATTTTCAAACCGAATCGCTTTGGTCTTTGTTTTCTATGTTAATATTTTGTTTGAGTATCTAAATTAAATACTTACCTGTGATCCAATCTTTATTTAACAAATAATTCTGATAACGAAATGGGTTTGACGAATTGACATCATGTTCTTGTTCTCATTCTAACACAGTCCATAAACTAAATCTGAACTGAATTAATGTTTTATTGTATTACAAAAATCTCAATCTCACAAATCTGTAGCAAAAATTACATAAAAAATTCAAAAAAAAAAAGGAAAGAATATCATACCACACAAATAATTAACTCTAATCAATAATAACTCTAGTAAACTAAAGCTACCACAACGGACAAGAAGGTGGTAAAGAGACTGGCAACGCTGAGAGATGTAGCAGAGTTTCCTGGTGTAGGAGGTGTGGCAACACCAGAAGGAGATTGGGCTGAAGGGGTGGTTGGGGATGGAGGAGAGGTGGAGGTGCTGGGTGGAGTGGCGGTGGCGGAGCCGGAGACGTTGATGTCCAGCTGTTGTCCAGCAGAGCAGTGTCCAGGAACGGTGCAAATGTAGAAATGTTGGCCGGCAGAGGTGAGAGCAATAGTTGTCGGTGCCGTGCGGTTGAGAGAGATCGGAGAAGCTCCGTTGCATGATGCGAAATTTGCGCTCGTCACTTCCGCCACGTCGTGTTGTCCATTTTGGTAGTTGAATACTGCAAAACCAGTAGACAAATTTGCACGTCAAAAACCGAAAAATTCTGTTTGTTAACGGAATATCAAATCTGCATATTCACTATTCAAGTATGAGAGCGTAATCGTTACCAAGACTGTCACCAACGGCGAAGGTCTTGTCAGCAGCCCAATTACGGTAGAAAGCGCCACCAGTGGGGACAATCCAACCAGTAGAATCACCAACAATGTAAGTCATAGGGGACCTAGAGGACGGACCTGGGGCCGGAGCAGAAACAGGGGTAGTAGGGGGTGTGGCGGAAACAGGGGCAGGTGAGGGGGCAGAAACAGGGGTAGGACTAGGACTGCTGGGTTGAGGAGCAGGAGTGGTGGCGGCGGAAGGCTGGGGAGCAGGGGTGGTGGCGGGAGAGGAAGGTTGAGGAGCTGGAGAAGCAGAGGCAGCACTGACATTCACCATCAACTTCTGACCGGCTGCGCAATGGCCGGTGAAATTGCAGAAAAAGTAGTGTGCCCCGGCGGTTCTCAGGGTGATTCTCGCCGGACTAGTTGTGGTGAACGAAATTGGGTTAGTTGTGTTGCAGGCATCGTAATCTGCTTGTGTCACCTCAGCCACATCATGTGCCCCGGTAGCAAAATTGAACACTGCAGAAAATTTATGAACAAAAATGTTCAAATCTATGCAAAATTACGGTGGTAGTTACGTAGTGATCGTCAACCAAAAACTTTGTTTAAGTCGTGTCTTTTCATAATTATATAATTTATAATCGCGTTATCATATTAGAAATCGTAAGCCATAACGTAAGTAATTAAAAAAGATATGATCGCGTATATAAGCTTGTGTTGTTACCAAGAATGTCGCCGACGACGAAGCTCTGATTGGCAGCCCAAGTGGAATAGGTATTAGCACCACCAGGAGGAATTACCCATCCCATGGCACCACCCACTGTGAAGGTGGTTTGTGCCTGTGAAACATGAAGCAAAGAAGCCACCATGATTGTAACAACAAGAGCCATGCTTAATCCTGTTGCCATTGTTAATGTGTTCTTGATTTTCAGGTCGCCCCTGGCTCTGTCTGTCACTGTTCTGCCTTTTTTCTTGGATTGGAGATTGTGATTTGTGAAGTGGATGTCCAATTCCTGTGTCTGGTCCAATTTATAGAGGGTCTAGAGAGCCAGCTTTGATTTGTCGGCCGTTGGATGGCTATACGTGGGCATTGCTTCGGCCGTGTGATGAGCTGAAGTTTGTTATAGTCAAAGGGAGCCCATCAAGGGGGACTTCCGGAGAGTCTTGAAGTTTTGCCGTGTGAAGCTTACCAAACATTATGACTTGAGAGGATGAGTTGGTCAACACATCTTGTTTGTAATGTGAATTTGGTTAAACTAATCAACTATCACTAATTATGATTACATGTATCTTTTTTGGGAAAAAAAATTAAAGGAGGCATGTGAACATGTTGAATTTTAACTTTAATTCACCAACGTGCATTTTTGAAGCATACACCAAGATAGCAGTCGTCCCACTTTTGCTTCAATGACAAAAATTTCTATTGGTAAGGTTGACTTGGCCGGATTTGGTTCATCATCACTAATGAGAAAAAACAATCATTTTTCTCCCACTAAAAAGCTAATTCATTATAACACTCCATGCACCGCCTTAAAACTTCAAAATTCGAAATTATAAAAAATAATTTGATTTTTTATAATCTAATTACTCTTTATTTTAAACATAATTAATGAGATTTTTAATTTTTTTGTATAATTTATTAATTATATAGGTGTGTGTTCTCTTCTTTAATTTGAAAGAATCTTAGAATTTGAAAAAAAAAATACTGTCAAATATTCTCTAATAACTATCATTATAAAATTATTCTTCAAGGAAAAATGGTCCATTGATTTTTGGAAAGTTTCCAGCCTCTTTGGCTTATTTTTAATTGTAACTTGTAAGTATGCATCTTTCTGATATTTACGTTCACACCATTTCTAGAAGAAACAGTCGCCTCGCCTGTTACTGCATGCGAAGCTTGACAAGATTAAACAATCCCGTATAATGTATATTACCTTTCTTAGTTCGAATTAGTAATCTTTTACAGTTGAACTTACCGATTCATATCCAGGGAAAAAAACTTAACGATTAGTAGAATATATTATATTTTAGACTGTTAAATAAAAAGAAATCGCGAGTGAATTAAAAAAGAAAAAAAGTTAAGAAAAAGGGAAGAACGTATAGCACTAGGAGGGAAACGACTTGGGTCAGTCAACCATACAAGGGAAATGAAGCAACTTCCGTGTACTATTTCGCAGGTTTAGTTTTAGTAGATTGAGCCGTACTTAGTAAAAGTATATTATAAATTGACAAATTACATGGTAATTGAAGGTGAGTGCACAAAAAGGCAAAAGGAACATATATGTAATAATATAAGAAGTAGATGGGAAGTTGTTTTGCATGCTCTTACTCCAAATTATAATGTATCGCAAATATAGGTGTGGAATTGTTGTTGCTAAACAGTGACGGTGTGCGAAGCTTCCAATCCTTCCGCCTTGTTTGCCAATCAATTATGAAAAGAACTTACTTATGAGTCAATAGTTTGAATTAAAGCCCAACTATTCTCTTGATAATGTTCACACCATTATTTTACGGTGTGTATAAAAAAAATCTGTACCTAAAAAAAATCTGTACCTTATAAATCCTTGTCCTTATTTTATTACTTTTTTTTTTATATATAAGTGCCCTTATTTTATTACTGATCGATGATTGTCCATATATAAGCCCTCGTTTATTTGAACTCTAAAACATGCACATAAACTACTCGCCGTTTCGAACTACTTATCATTCTTTTGGATTACTATTATTAGTCGTTCTTAATAAATGCTGAGTTTACACCTAGTAAGATCGTCCGTTTTACTTGAATAAGCCATCCAATATCAACCATGCATGCATTTGGAGTTCGAATGATTCATGATCAGTAACGGATCCGGAAAATGTAAAGGGAGTGGCCGGACAAGACGAGTGGAAAGCAGTGGCCGACCTGATGGTACTACAGTTGGACAGTGGTGGTCTAAGAAAAAAAAAAAGATATCTGATTGAGCACAATTACAAGAGATATAATCTTTATTTTAAAAATTTTACTATAAAATAAAAACCTCAACTTAGTTTGGATGTATCAAAAGATACTCAAACTATAAAATACAAATTATAATAGGAAAAATAATATAAGTGGTTAATTCTATTCTTATCTTTAAGTAGTATATTTTTTGAGAATCAAAATACAATATGCCTTATATATCGCTCATTTGGTTACTACTGCATAATTTGTTAAATTAATAAAATTCTTCAACTTTTCTTTATAAAATAAAAAGAAGAAAGTAACGTGCAAAATTACAAGAAATTTTGAAGATAAAAACTAATAAAGAAAACTATTACATGCATTAAACAATCATACATAGAGAAAGAGGAGAATATAAAATCATCAGCATGGAGTGGGCGACCGCATGCCCTCCCCACCCTCTGCCACTTCATTATGCATATAGAGTTTGGAGCAGAGTCCATGTAGTTCCACAAATTTACACGTCGACGGCGTGTTGTTTGTTAACTTTTTTCCTTATTCGTCCCTCTTTGGACTTGTTTGGTCGGGGCAACTGAGGAGAAGTGAAATTTTTCGGGATGTAAAAAAAAAATGCTTGGTTAAAAATAAGGTATTAACTTTTTAGGAAGTTGAACATTCAATTTTCTTAGTACGAGAGAAATAACTTACCTAACAAAACTTATGTAAAAAGGTTAGATATTTTTCTTGTTTTAACTTTAAACATATAACTAGTATTGTGCCTCCGCATTGCTCCAAAATTTTTTTAGCAGCTCCTTTTTATAAATTAGAATAAAAAAATATTATTTTTCATAATTTATTAATTGTAAAGACAAAAAATCAAATATCAATGCAAGAATAAATTAAGCAAAAAAGTTGTAGTGTGTGGAGTATTAAAAATACTGTTTACATGTAGCTTATAATTTTTTAGAAAAGAACAAATTATATAACAAATAAAATTATTTCATCGGCACAGGACAATACTTCTATGCAAAGACACTATTTTGATGTTTCAACCAACAATTTTATAAGATTTCAAGAAAATCTACTCATAAATCAAACTAATTTTAGTATTTCAAAACCGAGTATCTCCTTCTAATTGAAACTCACTGTTAATTTGAGAAAACAAGAAATTATTTCACTGGTTTGTTTTGAAATGAATTATGAAGCATTTGTTTTGATATATAAACTCATTAATCCTTGTTATTTAATTTAATGGTGCTAAATTTGTGGGATGTTTACAATATTTGTAGGAACATTTTCTAGAAAATATAATAAGTTTAAAATTAACTTATTTGATTTGTCATTACAATTAACTTGGATCATCATATGGCTCATTTTATTTACCTTTGTAGTTAAAAAAATTAACTTATAATCTCGTATAGTTTGTCTTTATAACTAAGAATTGTTAAGATTATTAACGGTTTAAATTAATTGTGTGACAGTGTTTATTATATAGCAATATTACCTTATACGGAATGAAATATATATAATTTTTTTTTTCATGAGAACCCAATAAATGGATTTATATGGATTTACACTTTACATCAGTTTATTTCCATAATTAATTATGTAAAATTTAATATATTATTAAAGATTTGTCATTAATACAAATTTCTAAGTGTATAAATTTGTTTTGATTGTAACACGTGACATATTAATATTTTATTAAATGTCACTTAATTAGATTGACAAATGTCACAATATCATGAATGTATTCTCCTTTATATTAATACTAGATGGAGGCTTGGACGATGCCAGGGGTGCCTATGTATTTTATTGTATTTTATTAAAAAAATTCAAAAAAATAGTTTTTGTAGAACTTTAGTAAATTTATATAATTCCAATATCATACGAAATTTCACATGGATTTACACTTTCTTACCTTATATAATTTGTTTCTAAAGTATTTTAGTTGTTGTCTATTTTTTCATATGAAAAACGAAGAAAAAAGAAAGAAAAGATGGTATTAATTTAAAAACAGATTTCCAATTTAAAGAGTTGGTTGATTGGAACTATTTTAATGTTAGGCTCTTAATATTTAATAAAAATTCGTATTGACCTCATTTCGGGACAATTTCATTTTAAGGGATTGTCTTTTTTTATCCACTTTTTTAATTTCAAAAGTTCAACCAAATTAAAACGGTGTGTTTTTTTTATCAAACTAAAACCCGCACTGTGTATCGGGGTTAAAAATTTATTATATATATTTTACATAAGCTGAAAGTTTGTTCATATTTTTGCTGAGATTGAAGACTTACAACATGATAAAAAAATTTTAAGTGGCTTAATTAATATAACGTGTCAAAAAATGACCTGAAAGATATATTAAGCCAATTATCATTTGTTGCATAATCGATAAAATTTTACATTGTGAAGGAGTAATTATTAAAAAATATTAATAAAGCAAAAAGTTGATCTTCCATAAACTAAAATTATTCATTTATCTCTAATTGAAATATTAACAAATTCAAGAACTAATATACATTTCACTATGACAATCAATTTGATTGTGAATTTATTAGTTCATAATACCAATTTTGAAAATTGCACCTATTTATGGCAATTAATTTTTAGTGACATTTGATAGATCGAATTTAATAAAAAAAGGTCGATATATATGATCGGATAAAAACAATAGCAGTATTATAGAAAATACTATAAAGATTTTTAAAAAATATACATTGTTATGGTGAATATTAAACAATATGTGTAAATATAATATTTGTTTTTAAATTGTGCAATAGAAGTTTATTTTAAAAAATTATATTT
>CAODLS011586722.1:0-12356 GCA_948243855.1 Flueggea neowawraea
TGCCCTTGATGTAGCCATCAATCCTTCAAAGTTTTGTCATCATCAAAAAGGGGGAGATTGTTGGATCATGGGTGATCAACAATAAGTTCCTTATGTGTTTTGATGATGAGCAAAAGGTTTTGATGAAGAGCAAAACGTTTGGCTTAAGGTGGAACACGTTGAAAGGCTTAGAATTGTAAAACAAGGCTCTGCAAAGCAACAACGTAGGTCTTACAACCAAGCTAAAGTATGTTATCTGAAAAATGTCGTCATCAACGTACGTCTCATAAAGTCACAACGTACGTTATGGACTACAACGTACGTAGAGAATATGCAACGTACATAGACATGGAGCTGAATACAAGCAAAAGCTACTGGATCCTTAACAACGTACGTCATACATGCACAACGTACGTAGTGAAGGATCACACGGTACGCAGAGGACTGCAACGTACATCTTCTTGGAAGCACGCATGATCAACGTACGTCATGGTCAGAGCAACGTACGTCAACTGGAATTCAGCATGATCAACATACGTCTTACAAATTGCAACGTACGTCTACAACTGCATTAAATGCACTCCAACGGCTATTTTGTCACCACCAATGGTCATATGGCATGAAAATTCTATAAATACATCAAGAGAATGACAGAAACGTATTGAACAATATCAAAACTCATTGTGCCAAATTTCATATCAATTCCAACCTAGAAAAACAACGAATCAAGTTAGAGATCAAAGTTCAATCATCAAGCTCAAATATTGAACTCTAGTATAATGCTTTAATCTGTTGTAAACAGTTTTACATACACTTTGAGAGTGTGAAAAAGGTTTGTTGTGAGCCTAAGTAAAACAACATTGTAGAGGTTTGTTGTGAGCCTAAGTAAAACAACAGTTTAGAGGTTTGTTGTGAACCTATAGAAAACAACATTGTGAGGCCTTGGAGGTGTTGAGCCGGAATCAACCTCGTGTATTGGCCTTGTTGGATTGAGCCGCAATCAATCATCGATAGTGAAAAGTCTAAGTGAGACTTAGGTACTGGATGTAGGCAAGGTTGGCCGAACCATTATAAAAATCTTGGTGTTATTTTTCTCGCCTCACTCCAACTCGTTTCTTTCTCTATCTCTCTTCTCAAGTTGGTTCCGCTGTCCATTTCAATATACCGAAATTCTCCAACACTCAGTTGATGTTAAACTGATGATGCGGTCTGTCATGGCCATGTCGACCAACGCCAAACATGCACAAAAGTTTTAGGTCCCAATTAAACAAGCTTCTTGTTGGAATTCGTGATTAATATTATGACATTCATAAGTATACATAGCAGTGAAAATAACAAAAAAATTAAACCTTTTAAACCTAGAATTCCACAAATGATCCATGCATATCAACATACACGATTCAAGGTAGCAATTTTACCTCAATAATTGCTCCAATGGTTCAGCTTTATGGCAATGTTGGTGTAACTTTTAGTAAAAAACTCGAAACCCTTTCACCCACATTGCCTTTGTGCGGACGTGACCAATGGTATCCACACAAAAGAAATTGGTTGAATCAGTTAAAGTACTAACACCAAGAATCACTATTCTAGCTCCACAAAATTCGGTTTCCCTCTTTGTAGTGCCACTCACAAAATTAGGCAATGGCCTTCAAAAGAGCATTCAAAATTCAGCCTACAATATGCACACATATTTATAGAGATGTATGAAATCCTAGTTCAAGTTTGCTAGTTTTCTTCTTACTTATCGTACAAGAATAAGAACTCTTTATCACATAAGAATAAGGGCTCCTAAAAAATAGGAGTGTGTGCCGAATTTTGCTTAGGGTTTATTAATGTTATTAGACTTTTAATTACATGATATATTATCATTAAATAAATCACTATCCTATTAATCTACATGGGCCGAAATTATGTCACACATAATAACATACCCAAACATGCATAATCTTAATAATTAGTGATTTATATTAAAAGTCCATTACATTAATGTATTAAGTCTTATATCATCTTTAAGACTTAAATCATCAAACCCGAATTATTATTGATTAATCAAATTAATCATTTTAATAATTTAATTACCAAGAGAGAATATTTGTGACCCGATTCAATTCGTTCTTATGTGTGACCCAATAGACCCACTCGAAATTGGCAATGTGCATTGTCCCAAAACTTGGGTCCATAGTCCATAAGCGGTATCTAGTAATACATTACAGAAACCCAAAATTGAGTGGATGTTGGAGATTTGAGTTAACATTTCACAGTTCGATATTTAGTCATTTTGTCTCACGATATCTAGATTGAGTATAAGGCATGTTCACATGTCAATCTTTTATGCTTAATACGTTTCTTGATCCCAAGTGAATCGATATACAAATGAAATCGATAAGCCCTTTTATCAATCCATTTGAGTATGCATACATTCCATCAATCATACTCATCAAGTGACCTAAAGATATCACTCTTCATAAGAGAAACAAATTCGTCACTCTCATTATCACTCCTTTACAAGATTCATGACATATCTAATCATAGCCTTTATTATTACTATGTTACGGATAACGTTTGAATAAGTCAAAACATGTGATTCCTGATGTAGGAGTTGATATTGAGTTTTAGTCAGAGGACTCAAATATCATCACTGCATGAAAGCTACCTGTGACACCAATCTATGAAGTGCTTTTATAGTAGGTCGGTCTATTACATGTTCCCTGACATGTATCTATATTCTACGTGATATCCTATATTTATAATCAGTAAAACATAATTATCCACTTAGCAACATACTAATCTTGGTTCATTATCATTCTTATGATAATGATCGATCTGGGACATCTAGAATAATATTCCTATTAACCTTAGGGTTTTACTATCAAGTCAAACTTGATGACATAAGGAAGAATAAACTATTCAAGAAAATTATATTATTTCATAGATATGAAATGAAATGCTTCTTTATTAAATGATAAATTGAATGACAATGCACATATATGATTGGACTAAGACACCAAAACTAACACTTCTGGCCCTTGTCATTATTATGAGTTAGCTCTAATTAGTTGGAAGAACCTTGAAAAGCTCTCAAACGACTCTCTTTGCTTCTGCATTTCCTACTTGCTACTGCATCAACTGCAATAGATCATATATGTGTTCCTTTGTTAACATCTATGTTGTACGTGTAAGCCATGAGTTTTTAAATTGCTTAATCAAAGTAAAAACATACATAATTATTATTTAAAACTAGCTCAAGTGGTTAAATGTATGTGTTATTAACATGAGATTTCATGTTGAAAAAAAAAAGTACTCTAGATAATTAAGTGGATGATTCAATTTTTTTTATAGAAGTTAAATGTAAAAAGATTTTTTTTACTAATCTTCATTCAGATAAAAGATGAGTTTATTGATCCAAAAATAAATGGGCTCGTTTGACAACAATAGTATATAGTATATTTTGGACAGCATATAGTATGTTTTGTATAACTAATTTTATCAAAAGACGTGTCATCTCTCTACTTTTTTTACTATTTACTCATCACCAATCATTACAAAAACTACCAAACAATGGCAGGTCCAGAAATCCCCGCACGTGGGGTTGAACTAACATTGACTAAAATGATTTTTTTTTGCAATAAAAAATATACTAATATATATAGCATACAGAAAAATTATACTAAAGACAATGTAAAATATAAAAAAGTACAAATCAAGCTACACTCTGATTTATGGTGCGAGATAATTAATTTCTACGACTGTCCATATTTTGAAAACGATTCAAAATGAGTTTGTTGTCAATAGTTTGAAATATCTTATTCTCGATGAATACCACCAAACTGTCATGTAACTAATCATCACCCATTTTATTTCGCAATTTAGCCTTCACAGTTTTCATAGCATAAAACACCCTTTCAACAGATGCGGTAGCAAATGGTAGGAGTAATGTCAATTCAATCTGACGAAAGACCATAGGCAAAACTCTATCTTTCGGCCAGGGCATCCGCCATTGCTATCAAATATACTATATCATTTACCTTCCCAAACAAACTTAGTATTTTTTCTTAAATCTATACTTAAAGACTAAATTAACAAGGTTCTTATCTATAGTGTGAAGCAAGAGTGTTATATATCTATGATGTTGCTAAAACAACTATTTAAATAAGCAACTGAAGTTAGTAGCTGAGTTAACTATTGTACAAATGTTATTGAAAACCATAACGGATAAATATGGAAAGAAGTCTTTACTATTTAAGTAATATAATATTAAAATTTTCAATTTAATTGTAAAAAAGTATTTATTAATTGTAAGATATTGCTTATCATTTATTAATTTTAAGATGTATATAAAACGCATGGGCGTGTTCATATTGAATCGTGACAGTTTGACAGTAGCTTTCCAAGTCCATAGACACCAACTTCACTTGTTTTTTTTGGGACAGATGCCAACATCATTGTTGCGTGAAACACAAGATCACATGGGTCATGTGTTGTTAATTTCCAGTTTCCATCAAACCAACTTGTCCCTCTCACCTACACATATATACTTTGACTACCTAAATATTAGGCCGGATCGCCGATACATAAAAACCTTAATTAGGAACTATCTTAATTAGTAGTTTAACTAAACTCTTTGAAAAAGAAAATGTACACTTACAAGAGGCAAGCTGTTTTATCAAATGTTCCTGCATGTATTTCTATACTTGCTATTGATTAACATTAGAACTTGTGTTAATTTGGAAGTTCCGAGCGTTGACAAGGAAGTCGTTGCTGCGATTTTCATATGAAAGTTCAAGACACACATTGCTTTAGGCGCCAACATGATGCCATGCTCATGACGTCTATCAAACTTTAATCAAACGTGTCATCCAACAGTATGAATTATATATTATAACTCGTACAAAAATTACTGGTTAATGGATCCTGTAATCATAACTTTTTAAAAATGCATTTCTACCCTTGAATCTATGCAAGGTCCATGTAACATTTGACTTAAACTTTACTGATAAGGATGAACAATAAGTAATTTTGTTTTTGTCTTTCCTTTGTTCACTCTCTACTCTTGTAATTTGATCAAGGCTCGTCAAAATTGAATGGAAATTAACTTGAAACCAAATGGAAAATTGGAAATGATAAACCCATAATTGATGTACTGAAAATGTAAGTGTTCAAGTGTATATTTATATTTTGTTCACAAGGAAGTTATTGAAAGTGTTTGTTTCGATCATAATCAATTATCGCCATTTTTACTGATAACTTTTTACGAATAAGAAAACAAATATGAAATTGTGTTTGAAATATCAAAAGTACTTCTAACCCAACTATATATACTTGAAATTGTTGTGCCAAATTTTTCTTCTGTTATTTATTTGATGATCACCCAACACAAAATAATTAGTCTCATCAAACTCCATAAGTTTTCATTTCTACATTGAGTGAATAAATTATGTTACTAGTAAACGCCAATATGAGATATCCACTACTAATCTGATGATTAATGCAACCTTGATCATGAAAAGTATTAGAAATTCACATAACCTCATTACAGTTTGAATCCAGATTGAAGCAGAAATTAATGCTTGCAAGTCGTAAATCCTCACACCTTGAAACAATGATGTGGACAGATTGAATTTGCAATTCAGACAACCATGCATTCTAAAAGAATAGAGCGATACAACTTACCCAGAATGATCAACAGAGCAACTAGCATGCCTTAGTGAGAAGCCAATGAGCTTGGAAAGAAAAGAGAGCAAATGAGAGTGAATAAGTATGGTAGGTGTGTTTTAGTGCTAGTGGGTAGTTCTAAAATACTTGCAAGAACTTGGGGAATCAGGGAAACCAAATATAATAGTAGCAAATGATGAAGATGCCAGTGAGTGATGAATTAGCCGATGCATTTGGATGCACAAAGTTCACTTGTTTCAAATCCGTTTTGAACATTTAACATATCCGTCTAAAGCCCATAGAGGAGACTACAAAATCATGTTAAAAAGAATGGACAAAAACAAAACAAATTGGTTAGAAAATTGGTATGAAATAAGTCAAATAATCACACTTTACACGCAATCTTGCTTGATGAAAGCTTATGGGGTCAAATCTGTTTTCAACCCAATCACACACACACACAGACAGTAAGTTAATGCTACACAAAAGCCATATAATCACACTCTAAAAAGACTACGTACATGCATTACTGGAGGGCAATAAATATATATAAATATAAAATTAGACTTCAAAAATCAAAATGGGTTACTAGTATCTTCAATAAACTGCTCCAGCCTCTCGGAGATTTTCGCTGCTTCATTACTGGAGGCAGAATCTTCAACCTGTGAAGGAGGACTAATAAAATTAAGGCATTCTAGTATCTATTAGTTGATTCTAGCTAATTTTCGAGAAAAGAAAAATTCAGCTAATGAACAATAATTGGCAAAAACAGAAAAAGAATTTTATCTGGTGCCTTAGAATGTATTGTGTGGAAAACAGTGTCACCAACAACAGAAAAACTTGCATTAATGATCTCAGATCCTTCTTCAAGAAGCAGCCGAGTTATCTCATTGAACAAGAACTGACCATCCAACCCAGTTACCAAAATAACCTTTAGGGCTGAACCCATTTCTTGTATCTGAATCTGTGGTGTTCTTGATCCCATTGTAATTGTTGTTCCACTACTCCATTGATCAATTCCCATTAAACGATCTTTTCTTTGCTTCATTCTCTCTAGGTTTATCTGCAACTTTTTAATGTAATTTGCAGCCTCATCTAGCTGATCAGGTAGTGATGCTGACTCCTAACAAAAAAAAAAGCATATATGTAAAGAGATTATGATATGATCAATTGATTAGTTACAAACCACCTTATAATATTATATAGATCAATCTTATAATAAAATAATGTGAGATATATTCACTCCAGTCAATAAAAAAAGAGATGTTAATGGAATTAGGATACCTTTGTGCTGTGATGGGGTACAAGAGAATAAAGCTTGGAGTACAAGGCCTTCATTTGATTTCTTCTGTTTCTCTCTATCGTCTTTCTATCAGTTCCTGAAGAACTAGGGTTATTCTCCATCAATGCGGTAGGAAAAAAAAAGAAAAACAGACCAAAAATTCCTAACTTACAACAGAGACAGATGTTGGAGATTGATTTATTAGAGGCTTTTATCATATTGTAGAAAGCAAAGGCAAAAGCAAAATAATAATAAACGATAAGATTCTACTGAGAAAAGTATAGTGATTTGACATTTTGGTGGGGCTGCTTCATTTTGGTTTGCCGTGGGGCTACGAGGACCGTCTTTGACTGCTTAATTGTTTTTTTCTGTACACATTCCGGCTGAGAACATTAGGGTCTTAAGTACACACATATAATTGGGTTAACGTAAACTGCAGATTACGATTCTGTGTGAACATTAAACAGTGTTCGGAAGTTGAATCCTGTATATGTCAGTAACTAAATCAAAATTGTAATCAATCTTTAACTAACCCTACAATGATCGAACTAATCTTTTCTATTATAATCAAGTCCTAAATCAGAAGAATTTTTAGAACATAAACAATGAAGCGTTAGCCCAAGTAGATGAAACATGTTCTTAGCTATAGTTAATCATATTCCTAGATTTGCGGATTTTGTTGCTCATTTCCTTTCTAAAGCACCGCACCGGGTTCTTTGTCAGACACCATATACTTGGAAAGTATCCTCCAGATTTTCTTCTTGCAATCATTGCTGCATATCCTTATTAATGAAGTACATCCAATTTAAAAAAAAAAAAAGAAGGTAAATGTAAAGTATTTGGTATCACCATAATTTGATAAGTATAACCTCTTGTACTAATTATAATTGTGCACATAACCTCTTCAATTTTTTTTTCCTTTTGATAAGTATAATCTCTTCAATTTTAAAATGCGTATTTCAACCGTAACTTCAACAATTCTTTTGGTGTCGAGAGTTGAATGAATTCCTAATTGATTAGTAGAGGAATGATACCATATTATCATTTGTTTTTCTTGTGTGAGAGTGGCCATTTTTACCCTCATATTCATCAATTTTTTTGTTATGAAATTGGCTCTGTGGAAACTGCTAGTATAAACACACTCTTATATATTCTACTAGCTATTTTTGCATGTGTGTTGCATGTTATACATGTTTTATTAAATTGTTGAATAATTATGTTTAATATATGATTTTTTTAAATTTTAATAAACACAGACTTCACATAAAAATTTCATAAAATTATAAAATATATAAATAATTTTTTTATCTATATCAAGCTAATAAATTATAATTATTCAATAAAAACTCCATGTAATAAAACTCCCTATAATTCCTTAGCATATTTACAAACATATATATTGAATTTTCTCATATCAACTCTCTCTAAAAGAATAATAATAAAAGAAATAAAAGATTCAAAGCTATAATTGTCCAAAAAAGATTTACTTCCATACTTGTATAAGTAGTATAATATAGTTGCATTGAGATGTTACATAATATATACTTGTGACAAAGCTCCATACAGAAAAAATACATTTTGTTTTTTATCACACTCAATAGGGTCCGGAAATTTATGGTGTGGCACAAAATTCTTTGGAATTTCTGGAGCGTCAAACTTAAATTACAATTATAAAACCATAAGAATGATCCAAAATGAACAGAAACGAAAACATGAAAATTTAGTACAATTAGAAAAATCTTCTTTTCCACATCCGATAAGTTTTTTTTTGGAAAAAAAAGTATGCAATTTCCATAATTCCTTCGTCCCAAAATTTATTATTTTACCTGGAATAACTATTGGTGCATAGAAACTTATATGCATGTTAGGAAAATGGAAACAGAAATTATTAGATAACATGAATAACATGTGTTGGATGTACCAACTCATACATATTATAAACGGGCATTTTTTGACATACCTCGGCAACTGATAGTTAGAATTAGATGCAACTCTAAAGCCAGATAGTATGTGTAATACCCCAGTCAAATTCCAATAAGGCTCTTTGTAGTCTTCCGTTTGGTTCCGTTTTGATCTTGATCGATGCGAGTGTTGCGTTGAGGATTTATGTTTGTGAGAGGTGTTACTCGAGTAAGCATTCGTGCGTTACTCGATAAGCTTAGGTGTGGATTACTCAAGTAAGCAAGTGTGTTACTCGAGTAAGCTGTGTTCTTGGATGAACACGAAGAACACATGGGAAAGGTGTTACTCGAGTAACATGTTGTGTTACTCGAGTAAGCAGCTTGTCACTCGAGTGAAGAAACTGTTTTGGGCAGGGGTCTATAAATACCCCCACCTGACTCCTTCACTTTTCTCACTTCATTTCAGTCACTCTTTCACTCAAATCAGTGCGAAATGTGTTCCTGTTGTCCTACATTGTTCCCATTTCGTTCAAGAGGTAAGATTATGTATCAAATCTCTTCATTTCATCCATTTCATGTTTAAATATTCGGATTCATGCTTTAAGCCGAGTTTACATTTGGGTTTGCATTTTCGGGATGATTCTGAGTGAATGGATGCTTAGGGTTGTTAGCTATGAGTTGTTTGAGGTTAAGGGAACACGATTCAAACTTTGAATCATCGTTTTTGATGAGACATTGATTGAGTTAGGGTTAACTTCTTTTTTGGTCGATATAGGGTGATTCCGAGTTGTTTTGGAGGTTTTGACCTTAGATTCGTGTCCAGGGCTTTGTTTAGAGTCAATGTGGGTGTTTGGTTTTGAGTTTGGTCGGTTAAATCGTGTTGCATGATTTCTGGGTTCGTCTGGGTTGTGTCTTACTCGAGTAAGAGGAGCTTCATCTCACTTAAGTGACTGGAGTGTCTTACTCGAGTGAGAGGTGGACTGTCTTACTCGAGTGACCATGTATGGCTTACTCGAGTAAGATGAGGGTGTCTTACTCGAGTAAGCCAGAGTGTTACTCGAGTAAGATGAGGTCCTTTGGGACTCGTTTTGTAATTTTGCATTTTGTCGATTTTTGATAGTTTAGGAACTCTTTTGGAGATTCTAACCATTTAAAAAATTTAGTTAGCTATCCTAATATAGTCGGAGGATTATTTTGTAATTTGTCAAGTCCCGGGGACTAGAACATAATTTTGCACTGGTTAAGGATCAAACTGTAATTTTATCTAGATTTTGTATTTTGAATCCAGAATGATAGAGTATCATTCGATATGGATCATTTAGGTTCTTTCGAGAGTCTGCATCTGCATCTGCACTTTATGCATCTGGTATTGCCACAGTACTGCATTTGAGTTTGCTTCTGATATATCTATCGATATATGTTTGCTTTGTTCAACTTCCTATTCGTGCCCGAGAGACCAGCCACTGACGAGTGGGGCCTGATGAGTGTTTGCACTTGGACTTCTAGATGAGTGAATAACAACTTCAGACACATAGGCTGTGTCTCGAACTGTATATGTTTTCTGTTGTGTATAACATATATTTTGGAAAATGAACTAATTTAAGGATTGACTAATGATAAACTGATTATGTGTATTAATCAGGACTCTGCTTTGAAATTGATATATATATATACTATATATCTCTCCTATGATTTTGATGTTTCTACGCATACTCTGTTTTGATATTATATATTAGTATGCTTTTGTTTTCTGATATGGGACACCTATTGTTACGGGGTAAAACATAACCTTTGGTATACCGACGCTTTGATTAAAACCAGCTATCAGGGTTGTCGATAGCCATGTGTCATGATTCGGCACATGATTTGATATGGATTGTGGCGGAGTCCACATACTTTGTTATTAGTGCCACGTGCTCGCCTTTTTCTTTGGTCTCATATATTTGTATATGTATTTTGACTCTGAAAACGAAAATCATTTTACACGCCTCCGTGTTTATGATTGCTTTGTATGTGAACCCCTTTTCGATTGAATTTCTGAAAGGCTATTACATATGTATAGTGTGTATATATATGTATGTTAAACTATATCTGCATGTGTAGTTTTGAACTGTTTTCAAAATAGTATTTGTGAGGCACGTATGAGGCGATCTAGAGTGTTATTCTTCACTGGATCCTAACCCCCTTTGTTTCTCTGTTTGCGTGATTCCTATTGAGCAGGTTCACAGATTTTTGACTTCGGCAACTGTCAGCATCCAGACTCTAGTGAAACATCCTTTGGTTAGTGATGCCCTTTTGTCCGGGCTCGTCTTTTGTTTTGTAGAGCTCCGCATCGGGATTTAGTTGGGTTACCGGGTTGCTACTTTGGCTTTTGTTTTGAAACTTTCATTGTCTTCCGCACTTATACTTTTGATATATATTCATTTATATATATATATTTGATTTACTATGTTTTTGGTTATTAAATATTTTAATAAATGTTTTATAATCTGAATCGTTTGGGTAATATATTTTGATCTCTGAGGCTTGTGCGAGATGGTTCGGGCTCCCACAGACGGTTCACCTGGTACGCAGGTCATGGGTTCGCAATGGCTCGTAACAATATGCTATGCTCTTTCCACAACAATTTTTTGTTTATGGTCCATGCTCGATCTTGAAGGCTCTTCAATTTCTTGCATATCAGTATCTTCAAAGTCATAAGCTAAGTGAAAGGACTCACTTTGTAAACATATATCCGTAGTACCATTAAAAAATTTACAAACAATATAGAAATAGAAAAATATAGTTGGAAAAAAAATTCATGTTAGTGTCACATAAAGTATAAAGTTAGAAGAGGCTGGATAAATCAAAATAACAATTATCAAACTATTGGAATGCTGGAAAATTAAAATAACAATTATCAGACTCTGCAATGCTTGAAATCTAATTAATAAGGTGCTTATTAAAAAGAATTGATGCATGCAACCAAACTCCAAAACGAAACAACCAGCCAAAAAATAATTTGACCTTGACAGCAGATGATATAACAAAATACATTATACAGGTTATATGAGCACGTTAAGTTTGAAGATCTAATACACGTGTTTCTGAACCACCAAGCTATATTTAACTATCAAGGTGATTTTGCATATTCTATGTACCCAAGAAAATTCAAGGCACCAAGTTTGTTCACTGAAGACAGTTTTCCTTCCCTTGCAACATTTAATGTCACAGGAACAACATTCATCGCACTAATTGTGTCACAATGAGAAATAGACTAGCCAGTCGAATATATATCCTCATCTTCAACATCATACTCTTCAAGTGCACCAGTGCCAAAACCAGGAGCAGCCTGGAGCCTGCTGATGAAAGCATGAAAAACGTCAGAAATTTTTTTTAAAAAAACGAAAAAATATATCACGATAATGCAACAAATCTTACATGAAAATAAATCTTACACTTAAAACCAAAAAGACTATCTTTCATTGATAAAGCTTTTCTTTTCCCAGACTCACTGTTACCTAGTTCAAAGAATCTTTTCTTTTCTGCAAGGAAAAAAAAAA
>CAODLS011586748.1:0-12210 GCA_948243855.1 Flueggea neowawraea
TTGTGTAATGTCGTGTAATTTGGATTTTTATTTGATATGTTCAGGTGAAAAGAAGCTTTCAAAGATGATAGTACATGATAGATGGAACGAAGGCCGAAGGCGGTGGCCGGAAGATCAACGAGAACAAGCTCCAGTCCAAGAAAAAGAGGTTCTCTTTTTTGTTTTCTTTTTTATTCAGAATTGTTGATTTGTTTACACAAAATATGCAATTAGATCTTATTGGTTATGACTCTGGACCAGTAGTAATTAGTTTGATTTAGGTTTTTTGATTCTATCTTTGTTGATTAGTTTGATCCGAATCTTACTCTAGCTGTCTGTTAGGATTGTTCTCTGTATCTTGAGCCACTCTTTGATGTTTAAATAGTAATTAGCAATCTCCACATGAAACACTGGTTTTGTACGAGTTGAATTCACATTTTTATGTTTAATTTTTGTTATTAATTTGTGTTTTTCTCTGAATATTTTAGATGAATTTGAATTATACTATGTTAGCTTTATGAGGAATCAAACGGATGTGAATTTAGCGCTTTATGAATGTTCAAGATTGCATGTTGAACATGTTGAAAATCTGAAATTTTTTCAGAAATCTGGTTTTTTGTTGAAGTTGATGATTTCAGATTTTTAAGATGAATTTTCGTCATGATTTGATTCATACAAGCATTCAAACAAAGTATGGATTAAAAATAGGAAATGTGGACTTTACAACTAAACAAACGGAACCAAATTTGAACAACTCTACAATAAGATATGAGAGTGCAAACATTAAAAGTTGATTACTGTAATTTTCTGGGTTTTTAGTCAAGAATACCAAGAACATCTAGAACACAATAATAATAATGAACTTAAAAAAATTATTTAGAATAGTTCACGAAGTCCAAAATTTTCATAAAAATTATCTATAGAAAGATATTGAAATGTACAAATTATTTATGAATAATTTTTTTTCTGGAAATGTTAGTATTTATTATGATTTTTCCAATATATGAGGAACAAATAATTTGTAATAAATACCTCCAAAGGTCAAAAAGTTCTGAAATTTTCTATAGGTTTTAGGAAAGTCATAATAAACGTGGAAACTTTCCAGAATATTTTTTTATAACATATGTAATATATTGAATTATTATTCACATATGATTGAAAAATCATTTATATTTATTCTAATATGAAATAAATCATGAGAATATTTTGAAAAATTCATAAGTAAGTGTATGGATTTGAAAATATTCAGAAATAATTTTTTTTATAACAGATCAAAAATTTATTTCAATTATTACTTAGAAAAATACTTTAAAATATTATAAAATAATTTCTGGAATAAAATTAATTTATTTTAGTTGATATTTGGTTTTTTTTTGTTGATTTTTGGTTGTATCGATTTGTATTTTTGAAAACTCCATGAGCATAGCAGACAAAGCAAATTATTATTACAAATTTTACATTCTAAATTAGTAGTAATTTAATGGTTGTTTTTTGTTATTTTTTGTTATTTTCTGGTTGATGTTTTGGTGTATCGCTTTCATTTTTTCCTTGTTATCTCTTTTGTTTTGTTCATTCAATTTCTTTATTCTCCCAAGTTTTTGTCATTTATTCTTACCATGCAACACGTTGATGACATTTCTGTTTGGTCGTTCATTACATCGATTGTAAATCTTAATTTGCTTTAGTTGGTTAGTGGCTGTTTTTCGGTTGTTTTTTGGTTATTTTTTACTTAATTTGTTTTAGTTGCTTAGTGGTTGTTTTTTGGTTGATTTCTGATTGATTTTTTGTTGTATCGCTTTCTATTTTTCATTGTTATCTCTTTTAACGTGTGCATTCATTTTCTCCATTCTCCCAAATTTATGTCTTTTGTTTTTACCATTCAACAAGTAGTCAACATTTCTGTTTGGTTGGATATTACATCGGTTGTAATTCTTAATTTTTTTTTGTTGGTTAGTGGGTTTTTTTTCGGTTGTTTTCTGGTTTTTTTTTTGCTTAATTTTCTTTATTTGGTCAATGGTTGTTTTTTGGTTGATTTCTGGTTGTTTTGTAGTTGTTTTTTGGTTGATTTATGATTATTTTTTGCTTAATTTGCTTTATTTGGTTAGTGGTTATTTTTTAATTGATTTCTGTTTTTTTTTGTTTATTTTTTGCTTAATTTGCTTTAGTTGGTTAGTGATTATTTTTCGGTTGATTTCTGATTGTTTTATGGTTATTTTTTGCTTAATTTGTTTTCTGTTTTTTTAAAGTGATTGTGGATTATTGTTATGTATTTTGTTACTGGGAAGAATATTAAAGCTTCTAGTTGGAAAAAGCAAGATGTGAATTTTGAAAGTGATGATGAAGCTTCTCACAAGCCAAAGCACAAAAACTTAAAGAATTAGGGATTGGTTGATAGTAGATGTAACTGATTTGAAAATAGTGTTAGGATTCAATATAGTTAGGTTTAATGTTGACTATTATATAGGTTGGAATACTATAATTTTATGTATATTGATTAATATAATTTTGTGGTTGAATCTTTAAACTTTTGTTGCAGACTTGATGTTGTTTGAATTTTTCTATTTTTAATTATGTTTAGTATAGTTGTCATTTTTCTGGTGTATATATATATATGTATGTATGTATATATATATCAAAAGAAAAAGCCATGCATGAAGTAAAATTTGTCATACATAAAAAAAGGTTATTTAAATATTATTTTTTAAAAGAAGTTACTATTTTATAAGCACGAATTTGGTTTATTTTTAATGTTTTTTACTAGAGACTAATATTTGTTTATTTGTTTTTTTGATTTTTTGGTTTAAACTGTAGACTAGTGTTTTTTTTATTGGATTTTTTTATATTTTAGTTTTTCCTTTTTTTAGTATTAAATTTTTTCTCTTATTTTAGTGATATATATGAGGTTTTTTGATTGTTTTCTAGTGTTTAATATTATGAAAAGCAAATGGAAAACAAAAAAAAGATAAATAATCAATTATAGAACAACAAATAGAAAATAAAATGACATTAAATGAAAGTGGAAAAAAATAATAGAGTATAATTTAGCTTAACTAGACTTAAAAAAAAATAAATTATTTTATTGGATAAAATAAAAAATTAATTAAAAAAATAAAAAAAATATTTTGTATTATACATATGTTGTAATGTATCAACGTGAATTTTGGTTTCGGAATGAAAAATGCGGGTCCCAAAGAATATTTCATACTCATGTGACATTGATTAAAAATATTTTTTGTTTTTAATCATGTTCAGTATAGTTTATATATATATATAACTAAAATCAAACTAAAATAAACTCAAAAATATTTATTGTAGAAAAGATATTTATCTAATTTTAGAAAAATAATCAACAAGTTTATGTATTTTAATTTTAGTTGATTTAATGTTATTTTTAAGTTTAAAAAAGACAAGGTTTTAAAAAAACTTTACAGAAGAAAAAAAAAAGACTAGTCTACAAATAAAATAAGGTAAAAAAAATAATTCATGCATACATGTGACAATGCATGGATGACTATAAAATTGTACTCATAACGTATAAAATTATAGTCCACTCAACGGGAGAGTGTGGCGGGATTTAATTGCGTATAATTTTGTAATTTAAAGGGTATCTTTTTGTAATTCGCCCTTCAACACATTTGGTATTAGGATTGGGATTTTTTAATTAGATCAAATGATTATTAAGTATACAATTAGTCAATTATGGATTACGATAGGATACATTTGACACAAATTTTGCAACCGTATAAAATATACTCATATACCAATAAATAAACACGAATTACGATGTTGTTTGATGTGAGGAAAAAACACAATCCTTAGACTAGAGAATGGCCAAGGTTTTCGAGACAAGGTGATGGCCGAATTGGGAATCTGATACTTGAAGCCCATTGGGTTTGGCAGAGCCGCCCGCAACAAAATAGCAGCTGGTCTCCACAAAGGAATGGCCACAACAAAGCACTGAAGTGAGGGCAGTGGAGCACACGTGCGGGTAGAGAGGGCGTGGGAGTGAGAGCCGAATCAGTGGAAGAAAACAAGAAAGGGCGGGAGGACACGTTGCAATTGGTGAGTTTGGGTGGCACTCGCAAATCGCAACTGAAAGTGTAACCACGCCATGTGCTTCATGGGTCCCTCCTCCCCCGAATCCCCTCTGCCTGCTTTCCACCCCCTCGATCCTATCAAAGCATATGCAAACACAACTTCCCTCGTCATCCTTTTTTCTCTCTTTCGTTTCTTCATCACAATCCTCTCTCACTTTTGTGGGATATATATCAGAAAGATAACCCTTCTTTGCACTACCCTTCTCTAGCTTCAGCTCTACTCATGTTTGCTACATTCTTTTTATTTTTATTTCTTAAAATCAAATTACAACCTTTGACCTGCAAATATTGTTGAAACGCTGAAAGTAATTATCATAATTTTTTTTCCAAAAAGTCAGATGATCTTATCGTATTAGAGAATTAATAGTTTTTCTCAATTTAAAACTTGGATAGCATATTAAATTAATCACTTGTTAGTATGATAATTAAATTAGATAAATTGTGATTAATGCTTGATGTAAACGTTCCCAAATCTATTGTCTATCCAGAAATTCATGAGAAAAACATTCTCCTTATAGCCAGGCGTCCAAAGTTTTTGTGGTTTTGGGTATAAGAGTCAACGAATAAGCAGGGCTCATGAATTTAATAATTAGTCTGGTTTCATGGCTGACAAAGGAGAAGTTTGTCCATTTTGTAGCAGCTGCCTGGCTAATCATAGAAACAGCTTCGCTATCTATGAATTTATTAGCTTAATATTTGAGAAAATAGTAACCGATTACCATACACAAGTGTGTGTCTATATATATATATATATATATATGAACCGCCATATATATCATATATATATATATATATATATATATATATATATATGTCAAAATCCACTGTCTCAATTTCTGCATATATACTTTCCTCCTTTTCTCCTCCTCGCATGTTACTTTTCGGCTAAGCTTCTTTTTCTCCTGCTAGTTTCCAAGATTCTCATCTCTTATTATATACGGGAAAGTGATAGATTTTATTCTTTCCTCTTAGTACTTGACAATAGAGGTGGAGCGAAATGGGAAGGGTGAAGCTTCAGATAAAGAGAATCGAGAATACTACGAGCAGGCAAGTCACTTTCTCTAAACGGAGAAATGGGCTTATCAAGAAAGCTTATGAACTTTCTGTTCTCTGTGATGTTGATGTTGCTCTCATCATGTTTTCACCTTCCGGAAGACTCAGCCTCTTCTCTGGCAACAAAAGGTATATAAATATCTAATTTTACTCTTAATACAGATGAACTAGCTTTGACAAAAAAAACTCCGATCGATTTCTCTGCTTTTATTATTATTTTTTTTCTCGTTGAAGCATCGAGGAAATCCTGATACGGTTTGTGAATCTTCCGGAGCACGAACGGGGACGGTAAGCAAATTAACCTGAAATGGTGGTTTCTTGTCTGGGGATTACTTCTCTTTCTCTCTACATATGCAGATGCTGACTTTTTCTTCTTTAATTGGAACCTGGTATGGGTCGAACTTTATGACGGGTGCAACAAAAAGAAGGCTGCGTAATCAAGAGGTACTCTGAATTCGAATTTGAACTTCTGTGTCTTCCATTTTTTCTGCAACCCTAGCTAGACCTTTAAAACTTAATTAAGAAATGACTGACTATAATTAGTAAATAATAAAACCTGACCAGTTTTTACGAAGGGCTCTTGGGAAGTTGAAGACGGAATTAGGGGATCAAACTCAACATCCAGCAGCAAGGTTGTTGTCTTTTCTCATCATCGTACTCATTAACTTGTTCCGGTCGGACTTTAGCTCTGTCAACTAATGAATTCACATAATTTTGTTGCCATTCGTCCTAAACAGCCCTGGGAGCCATGACTCTCAACTCGAGGTAATAAACATATTACTGTCTTCCTATTTCTTAAATTTTTATGTGGAGGACTAATTCGCATTTGCGTCTCAATTTTTAGGAGTTTCAACGAGAAATTGCTAGATTCAAATCTCAAGTAAAGGAGATGGAGAAACAAATAAGGTACTATCACTTCTCAAAAGAAATAGATCTTAAAACCCTAGACACACACTACCACTTCTATTCAATTGTTTATTAAGAAAGGGACATAGTCATGATAAAGAAAAACTTCGTAATTCAGAATATTAGAAGGAGATCTTTCTGATGTGGTGACGTTGAGTGACGCTGAACACCAAGAGCAGATACTTGAAGAGACCCTTAAACGAGTACGGCTGCGCAAGGTACGTGGGTTTAATGTTCCATGTTCATGTATGAAAAAGAATGAAAAAAAAAAAGTTTGGTACTTGCATGTTACAAGTAAATGACATCTGGATATTTGAACAGCAAGTTTTGGAGGAAAATTACAAGTCGTCGTGTGAATTTTCAGCTCCGCAGGTAAAGAACCAGACTTGAAGTATCAGTTAATATCAGAGATTATATAAGTTTCAGCCATTTTATTTTGACTTCTAAATTCATGATTAGGTACATCTTCCTCCGGAGACTGTAACCCAAGTTAGTCCATTAATTGTTACAGAAAATCCGACCAATATCATGGCCGATTGGATTCCTCAGAGAGATCCACAAGTCCACGTCTTGAATTTTCTCGACTCCAATGGCCTCATTCCCTTAATGTAATATTATTTTTTTAAATGGGTTTCTTCATAATTTATTATTGAATTTTTGATACAAATTTAATTCTCTATTTGTTTTGAATTATACTCTCCAGAGAGGAGCCGCAATGTGCCGGTGAAATGTTGCCTCCGCCGGCAACTCTTCTTCATGGGCAAAACATGAACCCTGATGATCACATAAGCAGTAGGAGTGGTTTGGAAGATGACAATAATGTTGTGGAACGTGCTGAGTTTGGACAAGTTATCGACGTCAACTTGTCTCCGTGGGCTGAATTTTATGAAGCAGGTAGTAATTAATATCAACTAGTATCTGCTATCCAGTTCAAAATAAATCAACAAGTATCAGGTAACTTATTAAATATCATTTTTTTATAAGAGCATCTCTGTTTGTTATTATAGATTTTGGATAGTGCATAATAGAAATAGATATAAATATATTGTATATAAAAAATATGAGAAAATGATATAATTATTGAAATTATGACACATTAAATGCTCTTAACTAGTTAATGCATACATATTTTTGCAGATAACGTCCCCATAGCAGCTGCGCAACCGAGGGAAAGAGCCCTTCTTGAACTATATCTATCTCAATTTACACCTTCAATTATGATGACAACCAACCAGAATTCCACTTGATTACAATATATTTTCAAGCAATGAAATTATGCTTTAACCACTCCAGACTGTTTTTAACAAATATATTCTCTTTTAGCTCTAATTTTTGTGGAATTGATTTTGCTGTCCAGTCCCTTTCAGATGCTTGTTTAAATTATGCGATGAAATAGCCATTAATCAACAAAATATTTAGCTAGCTTTTGTATTTTTTAGGGTAGTTTTTTTTATTTTAAACAATTTTACAAAGGAATTGAAATCCCACTTCCTATGTGTTGGATCATAAGGTGTGATGTTTGTTCAAATAGATTGAGTAGATTTTGACTAATAATTCTACTTAAAACAAACACTTAAAACAAACACTTGGACGAAGCTCTTGCCAACAGCCAACCAAATCAATTAGGCTCTAGTTAAGAGGCCTAAAATTGCAACATGAGCTTAGATTGTCGAGTGTCCTCTGATGTTTCCTTCTATTATTGCATTATATAGCATCGTAGACAAACAAAATTGAATTCCAATAACATATTTCATTCGATTGTATTAATTATACACGAGAAAAAAATTCTTTATATTAATTTTCCCATGCGAATGCCCAATTAAATTACGGTAGACGATAATTTTTTAATATATTGGAAATATTTCAAATTGTTGTGAGCTGCGTTGACAATCGTCAAGTCCATTCGACAAAGACATTATTCATTTTTGGTCCATCAAATTTTGTCGTTGAAAAATTAATTGCTTTAGTAGTTAGGGAGAAAAATTATTTACAAGTGACAATTGACCTTAACTTTTAAACAACATAGAATAATGACACATTAATAGCCTCTAATTGAACACAAATGGCTTGGGGATATAACCTTTCGCTCGAATTTTCCATATATTACACCAATTTTTGTTGCCTTAGTTCAAGAAGATCTTGACAGTCTCGAAGTTAAACACGTTTCTTTGAATCTTGCAAAACAAAAGAAAGTCGGAGTCTCTTCCTTCAAGAACACTTTGACTCAAATCAATATATATCTCAATAGAGTTTAGGCTTTTAGCATTATTTGATAATCAGCGTAAATTTAAATGAGAATAAAACATCTAGTTAAAGATGAGCTAAAGAGAACGTTAAACTGATCCTAAAATCTCTATAGCTTAATTGACCTCTGATGATATTTCCCGACCACTTAGAAAACATTCTCAAAATCTTATATAATATGTTGATTATAGTCTTTATATTTTTCCAAAAGAAAGAAATATTGGAAGATGAAATCCTCAATTTTGATCTTGGGGCTAAGTTAATTTTACTAGGGAAAATCACACTTTTATTAGAGAAATAAATACCGAATTTCACTAATTCTATCTAAGTTTCCAACTATAAAAAAATGGCAAAAAAAATAAACGCAATCTTAAAAAAATCTATTTTTGCGAGAAATCTCGATATTTTTTCTTGAGAAATTATTATTTTTTGCTAAAAAATGATTTTCATAAAAAAAAGATTTTATAGAAGGTTTACGATGGTCTACATAAGTATTCAAAAGGGAGTTCACTTTTTTTTATAATAAATTTGATTTAAGGAATTTTTGGTGTAATAATTTTTTATGGGTATTCGGTGTACATGATATTTACAAAATATAATTTATTGAATGATAATTAATTTGGTGTACAAAAGTGTACAAAGATCTACAAATGGTGTTCAAAGGTCTACAACGGTCTAAATTGACGTAAAATTTAGGTGTTCAAATGTGTACACAACATTTAATTTAAGTATACGCAAGTGTTCATAGGTGTATAAAACTGTTATTTTTTAAAATTTAGAAATTATATGAAAACCAACAATTTCAGGAACTAATCAACATTCTTTCACACAACAAACCCCAAATTACAACAAACACAATCGCCACCCAAAACATTAAACCTTAGACCTACACCATCGCTACCTCTCTGCCACTGACTTCATTACATCGATGTCTCCAGACGTCGTCGACGTTCGTCGCCACTGATTTTGTCTTCACCGTTGTCTCGTCACCTGTCGGAGAAGATAAGAGAAACCAAGGAGGAGAGAAAAAAGAGAAACTGAGGAAGAGAGAGAACGAGACGAGAACAGAGGGACGAGAGCATGAAAAAACGATAGATGTAGAGAACCGGGGAGGAGAGAGAGAACAAGAACAGATAGAGGAGGCCGCAGAGAGGGGAGGAGGATGGATGAAAGAGCGGAGGCCGAAGGTGAGAGAGGAAAGCACAAAAGGCGGTTGTAGAGAGGAGACGAGTCCAAGACGATAGAAGTGAGGAGAGAGAAAAAGAGAGCGACGATGGAGGAAGAAAGGAAGAAAAGTAAGAGAGACGGAAAGATAGAGAGAAATGGGGAGACTAGGGTTTGGGGGGAGAGGAAGAGAGAGATACAAGGAGAGAGAAAATGAAGATAGAGAAAAAAGTGAGAAAATGAGGTGAGAAATTGTTTTTTATCTAAATAAATATGATATTTTCGATATTAAGTTTTGAAAAACATGGCGTTCATAAAAAAATAAAAATTGAACATGTTTTCATTTGTGAAATTTAAAATTATATAGTTCTAATTGTAAAATTTGATATTTTAATTATGGCATTCTACTTAATTAACTCATTTTACTAAGTGTTAGGCCTTATTACGCGTTGAAAACTTAGGCCATCACCCATGCCGCATCTTAAATATTTTATTATTTATTTTTGTTTAGAAGTTCTTGCTTAAATTGTTGATTATTCTTTTTGAAATGAATACTTGCAATTATTAAAAGGAGAATACTATGTGTACTTTCTTTCTTTTCTTATGCATTACATATATAAAAAATGACACTTTAAAAAAAATTGTTCTTATTTAATATTAAAAATAATAAATGAAACATGTTAAATTTTGATTGAGCAGTGTATGAAAAAGTACACAAAAAAGAGTATAATATTTCTCTTATTTAAAATAGGTTAAGTCATTGTAAAATTTATATTTAGCAAATTTAAATTTTTCCTCAAAACATATGTCACGTATTTTTATTTTTATCCAAATTCCTATGTTATAATTTATTAAAAATATCTGATAAAAGAATTTTAATATTTCGTCATAAAAATAATAAAATATCTTATTTTTATATCCTATCCCTACATCTATGATGCAGGCCTCGTAGAAGTTATAAAACAAAGACTAGATCTTGAAAAAGACATGTAAGAGGACAAAGAGATCCGACGGTTGAGAATAGCGTCACCAGAAGATCCTATGGTGGTAATAAAATCCAACGGCCAATACAATTCTAATGAAGCGCAAAAATTTTGGTGTCCCCGCGTGACGTGGAAAATTCGGCTTCAAAAAACTGATGGAGAAGTCCCGCCCAGCCGGTTTTCCAAAATCACCCAATCTGCGTTTCTGGAGCCAAAAACCGCACTTCGGTTCCAGTGTTTTTTAACAATTTTAAAATTTAAAGAAACCCCCAAACCGAAACCCACAAAAACAAAACCCAATTCCACCGCGCAAATCTTACCTTTGAAAACCCAATATGGCGCTCTCTTCTCTCTTAATATCCCTCTTCATTTCCTCTCCCACATCTCTCCTCATCTCTCTCTTTCCCTCACTGCTAACGATCAGTAACTAGTAAGTGAGTGAAGCAGAGAGGTGTTAACATTCCTATATGGCTGACCAAGAGAATTGTGCGCACCTCACCCGCGCTGCCAAGAACCGCCTCCGCCGACGAAGAGCCTACGCAGAAGAAAAGGGTAGTTCTTGGAGAGCTTCGGAACTTGTCCAATGTTTTGGTTCCGGTAGATCCGCACGGCGTGGACGAGCCTCAGAAGCAGAAAGCCAAGGCAAAGGCGAAGCCTAACAAGGAGACTGTGATCAAGAGGAAGGTTGATGCTCGGAAGGACGAAATTGATGCCAGCTCCGATGACCCCCAGATGTGTGGGGGCTACGTGTCTGACATTCATGAGTATCTTAAGAAAATGGAGGTTAGTGAATTAAATTCTCGGAATTATTGATGAGTATTGTAGGAAAATGGACTTGGATTATTGGGTTTGGTTAATACAACTGTTATGAGTTTTTGATGCAAAATATTAGAATTTTTAATTTGTTTAATTAGTGGGAGAATGGTGATGCTGATAGGGTTTTAGCATTTGAGTTTGAATAAATTGAAATTAATATTGATGGTGGTTTTTGGGAATCTAGGTGGATCCGAAGAGGAGGCCCTCACCCAATTATATTGAGAAGATTCAAAAAGATGTTACATCCAATATGAGAGGGATATTAGTGGATTGGTTGGTGGAGGTTGCAGAGGAGTACAAGCTTGTTTCGGATACTTTGTATCTCACTATCAACTATGTTGATCGGTTCTTGTCGTCGAATGTTATCAATAGACAGAGACTCCAGCTTCTGGGCGTTTCCGCAATACTCATTGCCTCGTAAGGATTTGTAGCTTGAACTCTTTTGTTTTGAATCTCTTTGTTTTTAGTTTTTTTTTTTGCCAGTTACTTATGTTCATGTGTTTTAATTGTGATAAGTAGAAAGTACGAAGAAATCAACCCGCCAAATGTGGAGGATTTTTGCTATATAACAGACAGTACATACACCAAAGAAGAGGTGACTTTCTTTTGTTTTACTATGGACATTGTGTTTTCTTTCAAGTCCAATGGATTTGATGTTTCCATTTTTCATTTTCACTAATTTTTTTTTTCGTGGATTCTGAAGGTTGTGAAGATGGAAGCCGACATACTAAAATCCTTAAATTTTGAATTGGGGAGTCCTACATTGAAGACATTTTTAAGGTAAGGTTGCTGTTGTGATGTGGTTATAATTGATGTCTACAGACAGTTCTGATGTTGAAAGCTTATTAATCAATCGCTAATTTTTTTTTGGTCCTTTTTTTTTTCTTGCTGGTATTACAGGAAGCTCAACCGGGTTGCACAAGAAGGGTTCAAAGTGAGTGAGACCCAATTTTGCCATTTGTTTTATG
>CAODLS011586783.1:0-12678 GCA_948243855.1 Flueggea neowawraea
TTTTTCTATAAATTATTATTATTAATTACTAATAGAATAGTTAATTTGTTTAAAAAATTATTAAAAAAATCTTTGAAATAAAATATATTATTGGTATTATAGTTAATTATTGAATATAACAAAATTTACAAACCAATTGACGGGATAAAATAACGGATTAAAAACAAAATTTTGAAAAACATAAAAATAAAAAATGAAACTAAACCGGAACCAAACTGAAACCGAACTGGCGGTTAAATCGGTCAAAACCGAAATCGAACCGGAACTGGACCAAACTGTGAAAACCACGGTTCGATTCCGGTTCCTATATTTGCCAAACCGGAACCGCTGGTTCCAGAACCGACAACAACTCTAAGACAGACTATATAAATGGTACAAAATAAATTCATATACATATACTTGTAGTTGCTCTAATAGATAGCTGTGTTGCACAAGAGTGAGTGTAGGGGATGTTTGCTTGCAAGTGAAAAGATGGTGTACCCTAAAATGCAGAAATAATTATAAATTAATTCATTGGGATGGTGATAAAATGCGTGAAGAAAAAGCAAGCTCATATATATATATATATATATATATAATGAACAAGAAGAAGTTAAGAATTAATAATATTTTTATATCTTGTAAATTGAAATGCATGGGCTATGGTGACGACCGCGCTGCGGTCGGCGAACGGCTCGCTTCTTTGACTCTCGGCTGGTCGGGACCTCCAAATTCTTAGTGCCCATTTACATTTCGCATCTTCATAAAAATGACATTCAAATTTCTAAAACAAATCTAACTCTACTCAATACCCATGTGGAGTATGGGAGTAATCCGTTGAAAAGCAATTCGTGTTTTCATGGTGAAAAAAGAAAAGAAAAGAAAAGAAAAGAAAAGAAAATATAAGAAAAGCAATTCTTGTTTCTAAAAAGGTTAATTTGAATATTAGTTCTACTCACTATAATTTATTGACTTACCACCACGCTGATTGTAGCCCAGTGGTGGGCTTTTTTTAGTGGATGCAAGATGTTCCAAGGTTGAGCTGCGATATTCACGTGAGTGTGTTTCCTAATCTCGTCCTTATTGGTGAGTTAAGGTTGAATAAAAAAAAATTATTGAATTACCAATGAATTTATTGAATTATCAATGGATTTATAGTTTATTTGTATAAAAGTCAATTCAAATACTAAAAAGTTGAGAGTTCGATTTCAGATAGGAGCAAATAAAATGATTGACTAATAAAAATTTATTAATAATTAAATATATTAAAATAGAGATAATTTGATAAATTGGTTGAATAAAACGTTAAATTTATGTTTCATTAAAATAACCTTTTATGTTTTGTTAGAAATAAGATCTTGTCTTGTTTCAACTTGGCAAAAGTTAATTTCCCCAAAGTAAACGACTAGGAAATGTTGTTCCTATTTTGTTTAATTGAATTTTTTTTTTTAAAAAAGGTCATCCAATTAGAATTGTCTTCATTCAGAGAGAGATGGGGTTTGATTGATTTAGGATATAAAGGTGCGGAGTTCACTTGGTTGAACATGCAACCGAGGGAGAGGAACACCCAGGAAAGATTGGATAGGGCAGTCTCTAACTTGGATTGGCGAATCAGGTTTCACTGGGCACAAGTTTTTCCCGAGTCTTTGTTAGGGTCAGACCATAATCCCTCATTACTGGATACTGAGGTGGGAGTGGGAAAAAGATGAAAACGGTTTTGATATGAAGAAAGGTGGAATCAGATACAAGTTATAGCGGAGCTAGAATTTGGCTAGAGTGGAGTCGGCGAGAATGCCTAAAGAGTTTGCGGAGAGCCAATGGGTCTGCTAACCCCGATCGACCCTAGTTAGCTTCGCCATTGTCTCTATGCACACTATCTCTTCTCTCTCTCGTCTCTTTCTCTCTCCTTCCCCTTCCTCACCTCCATCCGTGAATTCCACTTCTTCCATCTGCCATCTCCTCCGACTCTCTATCGTCGCCCTTCCCTCTCTCCACGGCGAAGATCGTGAGACGGAGATCATGACGTCGCAATCCCAACCTCGCAATCTCGTCGACAGAGATCATAAACACTGAGGACATTGTCCCTTCCTCTCTCCGTTGTGATCACGACCTCTGACGCGAAAATCGAGAGAAATCGCGGTGGAGTGTACCCTAAAAAATAATTGCCACCCACTATAATTTTATTTTATTTTTCTATTCTTTTGCATTATTATATGACAGCACGGTTGGTATTGTCCTATCTTTACCGAAAAATGTAAGAAATAATTATAAATTAATTCATTGGGATGGTGATAAAATGCGTGAAGAAAAAGCAAGCTCATATAAGTATATATATATATAATGAACAAGAAGAAGTTAAGAATTAATAATATTTTTATATCTTGTAAATTGAAATGTTTGGGCTATGGTGACGACCGCTCTACGGTCGGCGAACGGCTCGCTTCTTTGACTCTCGGCTGGTCGGGACCGCCAAATTCTTAGTTACCATTTACATTTAGCTCCTTCATAAAGATGACATTCAAATTTCTAAAACAATTCTAACTCTACTCAATATCCATGCAATATCCATGTGGAGTATGGAAGTAATCCTCGTTGGAAAGCAATTCATGTTTTCATGGTGAAAAAAAGAAAAGAAAAGAAGAGCAATTCTTGTTTATAAAGAGGTTAATTTGAATATTAGTTCTATTCACTATAATTTACTGAATTACTAATGGATTTATTGAATTACCAACGGATTTATAGATTATTCGTATAAGAGTCAATTTCAATATTAAAAAGTCGAGAGTTCGATTTCATATAGGAGCAAATAAAATGACTGACTAAAAAAATAATTTATTAATGATTAAATATATTAAAATAGAGATAATTTGATAAATTAGTTGAATAAATGTTTCATTAAAATAATCTTTTATGTTTTATTGGAAATAAGATCTCGTTCTTCAAGCCTTGATCGCTTGTTTCAACTTGCCATAAGTGAATTTCCGCAAAGTAAACGACTAGGAAATGTTATTCCTATTTTATTTAATTGAACCTTTTTTTTGGAAAAGGCCACCCCAATTAGAATTGTCTTCATTCATGGAGAGACGGGTTTTGATTGATTTAGGATATAAGGGTGCGGAGCTCACTTGGTTGAACATGCAATGGAGGGAGAGGAACACCCACGAAAGATTGGATAGGGCAGTCTCTAACTTGGATTGGCGAATCAGGTTTCACTGGGCACAAGTTTTTCCCAGAGTCTTTATTGGGGTCATACCATAAACCTTTATTACTAGATACTGAGGTGGGAGTGGGAAAAAGAAAAAAAAAAACTTTTGATATGAAGAAAGGTAGAATCAGACGTATGCAATAGCAGAGCCAGAATTTGGTCAGAGGTGGGAAATTAAACAAAGTAGGTGGAGTCGGCAAGGAAATCTAAGGGGTTTGTAGATAGCCAGTGGGGTCGACTGACCCCGCTCGACCCTAGCTAGCTTCACCATTATCTCCATGCACACTCTCTCCTCTCTCTCTCTCCCCCTTTTCCTCACCTCCATCTATCAATTCCACTTCTTCTGTCTGCCATCTCCTCTAACTCTCTATCGTCGTCCTTCCCTCTCTTCACAGCGAAGATCTTGAGACAGAGATAATGGCGTTGCAATCCCAGCCTCGCAATCTCGTCGACAGAGATCATAAACACAGAGGACATCGTCCCTTCCTCTCTCCATCACGATCTTTATCGTGGAGATCGCAAGAAATCACAGTGGAGCGCAGTGATCTCTTTGTCCGTCATCGTCCCTCATCACCACAGTCTCTCCGTCAAGCAAAGATCCATAGGCTATGGCGGCGGCGACTAGAGTTTCAAACACTATCTGCCACTGCAAGTCAATATTTGTGCACAATTATAGTGATAGTCCCAAAGTTTTTAAAAATTACAAATATTGCTCTAAAAATTTGCAAATAGTACGTAAATCAGTTTAAATTTTCATTTGTGCACGAATCTTGTGCCATTTGTGCACTTTTGTTGTGCACTTTGTTTTAGACATGTTGCCGGTTTGGAAACAGCCGGTTCCATTTCAAGAACCAGCAGTTTCGATTTTGATCGGTTCTCTCTCTCTTTTTTTTTTGAAATTTTGTTTTTAATCCACTATTTTATCCCGTCATTTTTTTTTCGGTTTGTAAATTTTGTTATATTCAATAATTAACTATAGTACCAATAATACATTTTATTTCAAAGATTTTTTTAATAATTTTCAAACAAATTAATTATTCTACTAATAATTATATCACATAATTTTAAACAAAATTAAAAAAATTATTAAATTTTATTAAATGTAATGAAATAACTAAATTAAACTATAGTAAAAAGTAGAAGGAATTTGAAAAATGTAATTACAAAAAATAACTTTGAAAAATATAAAAAACGTAATTGTAATAATAAAATATATAAATAATTAATAAGAGCAATTTAGAGCAAAATTAATTTTTAAGAGAATGAGAGTGTAGAAGATATTGGGAGAGAAGAAATAGTGTGAAATTGGTAGAAATGAGGTGGAGTATTTATAGAGTTGAAAAAAAAAAAGGAAATGGTGGTACAAACCGCCAGTTCGATGGTTTCTTGAGGAGATAGAACCGGAACTTAAACCGCAACCCTCTAGTTTTGGTCGGCCTGTTCATGTTCTGGTTCGCTTTCGATTTTGAGCAATTTTAATCGGTCCGATTCTGATTCGGTTTGCCAGTTTTGGTTTGAATTTTACATGTCTACTTTGTTTGTACTATTTGTGCACCTGAAAACTAGATTAGTTTAAAATTAAATTCGTGCACAAATGAACTAAACCATTCTACATAATTTGTGTACAGTTTGTACACTAATAATAAAATAATATTAAATTTGAATCAAATCAACTTGAATAATCTAAATTAGTTAAAATTCAATTTGAAAACCATTCGTATGCCGTATGTACATCGTTTGTGCCCTACTTGTGCATCATTTGTGCACTGTCTGTGCACCTCTCCGAAAAAGCTGCGAAGATACATTTTGGAGATTTTTCTCCAGTTTGTCGCTAGAGCTTGTCAGTATCTCGCATGTGGGTTTAATATTTGATAGTTGTGCAATTAATTTGATCCGAGTGCATAGTTTTAAAAATATTTTGAGGTTCCAAGTTTTAAAAAACTGTCATATCAAACTTGTATAGTGGTGAACTTTTCCCTGTTGTCATTGTGATTTGTTTTGTGGGCTCTTTTGTAATTAGCCCATTTCAAATGATGGTCATCCTCGCAAATGCGACCCAACAGATTTTATTGCCCACTCATTCTGTGTTTCATTATCATGGCTAGTGCTCTTGAATTGATTAATGTTCTCCAATGTTGAACGATTGCACAAGTTTTTGTGCTATGAGATCCAAGAAATTTGTCTTCTATAGTACATCATTCAACATGTTCTCGTCATTTCTTGTTAATATAATATTCCATTGTGTCACGTTTTATTTTAGTGTATGTATACAGATTTTTTTTTTGTACATGAATGTTTACGTATACAGATTTTTATTTCATAGGTATATGTATACAGATTTGAAACTGGTTAGATTTAGTATTCCGTGATTGAAGTTAGTATCATGAGAAGTACAATGCTGCTATTTAAAATGTATACGCAAAAATGTTGAGCATTAAATGAACAAAGTAAACGCATAAATTTTTCTACATACAAATCAGAATTGAGAACATTATTACAATCTTTTACAAGTAGTAATATTTTATTTACAAATTGAACTGCGCATTCAGAGTTGTCAATAAATATCGATCACTAGTAACCACTGGTATGCCAAACAATTACGGAATATTTGATATTCGTTTTTTCCTTTCTCTAATCAAGAAAACAAAACCGAAATTTGCCTCCAAGCCCATTTGCTCAGTAAACTTTCGTAATCACAAGCTGTGATTTTCATTAGTGATCATTATGTGCAATCCTCACTTATATAGTAGCTGAAGACTTGCAGTAAAAGAAACAAAGTAACTAACTTAGATTCCATCTAATTAACTCATGCTGACTCAGAATGCATCTAACAAACTAACCAACATCATGTGGTTGATTAACCAATTTACTATTCTGAGACCCTCCCTCAAGCTGAACGTAAATTTTTTATTGATTCAGTTTGGATATGTTTGCTTGAAAAGGAGCTGGGAGCAGCGGTTTTGTAAAACAGTCTGCAAGTTGATAAGAAGTCCAGACTGGAAGCAATTGAATGACTCCCATTTGAAGCTTTTCACTTACCAAATGACAAATCAATTTCAATCTGTTTAGTGCGTTTGTGAAAAACTGGATTCGTGGCAATGTGAATAGCTGATTGGTTATCACAGAAAATACTGACTGGACCATGACGTGGTTGATGAAGATCTGCAAGATGATAGAGTAGCCACTGAATTTCGCAGCTAGTGGAAGCTAAGGCTCGATATTCAGCCTCAGAAGAAGATCTAGAGATCGTGTTTTGTTTCTTGGCTTTCCATGAAACTAATGAATCCCCAAGAAAAATGCAGAATCCTGTAATTGATCTTCCTGTATCTCAGAAAGTACTCCAATCAGCATCTGAGTAAGCTTGTAATTTGTCGGCAAAAGTGGATGATAAAATAAGCCTTGACCAATAGTTCCTTTTATATATCTGAGAATTCGATGAGCTGCAGATAAATGCTGATCTGTAGGAGCTGAAAGGAACTGAGAAGCTGCTGAACAGCAAAAGCAATATCAGGGTGAGTTGTGGCTAAGAGTTTTCCAATCAACCTTCTGTAGGAACTAGGATCTTGTAGCAGAACACCATCGTTCACCAGTCGACAGTCATGAAACATGGGAGTAGAGACAGGTTTTGACTCAAGGAAACCAGCCTCTTGTAACAGATCCAATGCAAACTTTTTCCGACAAACATGGATGCCGTGCTTAGATCTGGCAACTTCTAAATCCAAAGAATATTTAAGTTCACCCAAATCCTTTTATCTTGAATGTCTCATGTAATTTCTGTTTAATATCAGTAACTAGCTCAATGATATTACTAACCAGAATGATGTCATCAAAGTAGACCAATAACGCAATGGAACAATGCTCAGATTATTTAACAAAGAGAGAGTGATCTGAAGGATCTAATTGAAAATCCTAGCTGAGCAAAGCAGAAGACAATTTTGCATACTATTGTCGGCTTGCTTGTTTAAGTCCATAAAGAGACTTGTGCAATTTCAGTACCTTGCCAGGAGGAATAGCATAACCCTCAGGAGGTCTCATGTAGACCTCTTCATGTAAGTCACCATGAAGAAAGGTATTGTGTACATATAATTGATGTAAATGCCAGTTGTGTATGGCAGCCAAAGCAAGAATCATACGAATTGAAGTCATTTTTGCTACTGGACTTTTAGTAGCAATGAAATCAGCCCCCTCTTGCTATGTAAAACCTTTAGCAATAATGCGATCTTTACAGTGTTCAACTTGGCCATTGGCTAAGTATTTAATTTTAAAAACATGCTTGCAATCAATCGGAACTTTGCCTGGAGGCAGGTCAACAATGCTCCAGGTTTTATTCTCTTCCAAAGTAGCTATTTCAGTTTGAATGGCATCCCTCCAAAATTGATGCTTGACAGTATCAGAATATAAGGAAGGTTCAACAAGAGAATCAATAGCAATTAAATAAGCAGAATAAGCAAGAGACAACCTGGTGTAAGAGAAAACATGAGAAAGCTGGTGGGGGATGCGAGTAGGTTTGACAGAGATAGAATGCATTTGTGGAACGCTATGGCTATCATAACTGACCAGATAAGAAGGTAAATGATGATTTCATGTGGATCGCCTTAAAGGGAGATGAGAAAGAGGAGGAGATGAACTGATATCATCTGAAGATGAACTCATAACTCCAGAAGAAGTAGCTGAATTATCGAATCCAGACAAGGGATCACTAGATGAGGCAGAAGGAAGAGGAGTGGTCATCACTTGCGAAGGTTCAAGATCATTGGTTGGAGAAGAAGGTGTAATGAATAAATCCACATCAAGAGGCTCGGACTGAGGAACCTCTTTGAAAGGAAAAATATTCTCATAAAAAACAACATTCCTGGAGATATAGACCTGATTACTGGCTAAGTCAAGAACCTTATATCCTTTGACCCCAGTCTCGAAACTAAGAAAAACACCCTTGGCTGCTCTGGCATCAAATTTGGTCCTGTTATGGTCATGAGTGGAAAAATAACAAAGGCAGCCAAATATGCATAAGTGAGAATATTTAGGAAATGCATCAAACAACATCTCATAAGGACTCTTATTAGACAAGACAGGAGAAGGAAGTCGATTAATGAGATAGACTGCATGCAAGACACAGTCACTCCAGAATCTGGTTGGTAAACCACTTTGAAATTTCAATGCTCTTGCAACATTAAGAATGTTCTGGTGTTTCCTTTTCACCAAGCCATTTTGCTGAGGTGTGTATGGACAGGAAAGATGATGTATAATACCAGTGGATGCAAAGAAAGAAGACATTTGAAAGTCAGCAACATTATCAGTTCTGACTTGCTGAACATTAGTTCGAAATTGAACCTGTACATATTTGATAAAATTTTGTAGATGCTGACGAGCTTCACCCTTATGAAGCAACAAGAAGATCCACGTACAACGATGATTGGAATAACTAGGAACTGACATAGGACCCCATATGTCGACATGAATCAATTCAAAAAAATGAGTAGAAACAGATGTGCTTAGAGAAAAAACCAGCTTCTTTTGCTTAGCAAGTGGCAATGATCACAAGGAGAGGAATGATCATCAGTAACATGGTGATCATAAGCAGCAATATCACGAAGTCATTGACTCGAAAGGTGGCCTAAACGAGAATGCCAGAGATTAGGTCTTGCAACAGCAAACACAGAAGGCAAGATAGCTTCAGAAACTCTAGAAATAGTAAGATAGTACAAGCCAGAACGTTTTTCAGCTTGTCCAATCGTCATTTGGTGCTGTAAGTCCTGAATCAAGTACATATTATTGTGAAATGTTAAGCAGCAAGAAGCATCGTCAGTGAACTTACTAGTCGAGATCAGATTGTAAGTAAAATATGGGACAAAAAGGACATCATGAAGAATTAAGGAATTTGACAATTTCACAGTACCAATGTGTGTAACTTGCATAGTAGTTTTGTTTGGCAAGTTAAAAAACAGATGCTGAACTGGTGCATAATGATTAAACCAGGAAAGAGAACATGCCACATGATCAGTAGCACCACTATCGATAATCCATTGAGTCAATTTACCTTCAATATTAAGAGAAGAAAGAGAGCCAGTTACAGCATGAACTTGGTGATTAACTGAATCATGCTGAACTGTAGGAGTAACTAATCCATATTGTTCTTGAGGATTAGCTGGACTCGAATTGGTATAGAAATTCTGTTGATTTGGTGAAAGAGGAATTCATGATGGAATGGGACTTCAAATCCATGTAAGCACCAACGTATTACAGCGATCCCAAACAGAAAACAATGAATCTGATTTGTCCGGCATGGTGATTGATCCATCTACAAATTGAATTTTCGTTTTCATCTTCAGTGCCATCACCATGGCACAATGCCATGAATGAAAGTTCAATTCATCAAGAAGTGTTAACACTAGCTGATGGAAGGACTTGATATATGTTCTACAAATCGGATCGGAGTAATATTGGCAGAAGAAGTAGCCATTTTAAGAGAAGAGAAGAATAGTAGAGAATTGAATATAGCAGAGAAGAGAAGAATAGTACAGACTTGAAGAAGAAGAAGAAGGAAGTAAGAGATAAGAAGGAAAGTGCAAGACAATGCAGGAAAATGAAAGAAAGATAGGGGTTATAGGAGAAAATTTTGTTGCTTGGTTGAGAGTTTTGATTTCTCTGATACCATGTAAACTTTCATAATCACAAGCTGTGATTTGCATCAATGATCATTATGTACAATCCTCACTTATATAGTAGCTGAAGACTTGCAGTAAAAGAAAGAAAAGTAACAAACTTAGATTCCACCATCATGTGCTTGATTAACCAATTTATTATTCTGAGACCCTCCCTCAAGCTGAACGTAAATATGTAAGAGATTCAGCTTGGATATGTTTGCTTGAAAAGGAGTTGGGAGATGAGATTTTCAAAATGGATTCGTCGAAACATCCTGGCAATGTGTTTCCAATTCTGCGACTGGTCGATCTTGAGGGTTATGTGAAGAAAATGGTTAGTGTTGGCAAAAGAACAGACGCAATGTTGCAAAAATTGGTTGATGAACAGCGAGTCAATAAGAATGGAAACAACATGATCAGAAACTTGCTTACTTTGCAAGAAACTCAATCTGAGCGCTACACCCACGAAATAATCAAACCATGGGTCACATGTCATTCAAACCATGTTCATTGGCAACCTTTTTTTTTTTAATAGAACCAAAGTTATTTTTCTTGTTTGAAAATTTACTGAAAGGGAAATATAAAGACTTAATAAATTCAAAGTGAAGGGGAGGGAAAAGGAGAGATCTATAAAAACTAAGTTATAAGTGGGGAGTATCTATGAAATTAAGAAATATAAATATAGAAATTTGATGCCAAAAATCATAAAGATTTAGGATATGTTTAGTTGAGAAAATAATTTTTGTTTTCTGTCTTCTATTTTATTTTTATTATCTGAAATAAAATAGAAAATAATGAAAAATTTTAGTGTTGCATGAACAAATTTTTCATTTTTTCATTTATATTTTCTAATTTTCTAGAAAAAAGTGAAAAAATTTCACAACTAAGCAAACCCTTAACTTCTCCCACCTTACCTTTAAATTGGGGAAAAAATGAGGTGAATTCAATGTTCCCCTTTCCGCTCTAATAAAAACTCCGAAACAAGAAATTATGGTGTTCCCTCCTTCACCAACTTCCAAACAACCCTTGATGGTTAAGGAGCAAAGAAAAAAAAGACAAAGGGACTAAGAAGAAGGGTTAAAAGTAGACCGAATTAAGACGAGAAAATAATCCCTCCTAGGAGGCCGAACTCATTGTCTCCATTGGTTCGAGTCCTATCTGGGTTTCTTATCTACTCTTTCAAGTTTGTTTGTTCTGAACATACATTTTCCGATCAATGGATATGTACGCTTTCAATTCATTGTTGTATGTGCCGGGTTTTAGTTCAATTTTTACTCATGGGTTTATGTGTGTGGGGAAAGATCAAATTTCTTTGGTCCTACGTGCACTTGTAGCCGGATTTTTGGGGTTCGAAACAAAGGTTTTGACCACACTAAAAAAAAGAACACAATACGGTGGCCAAAGTGCTGCAATTGAGTCGAGCCGAGGTTTGGGGTGTTCAATCTCGGCTCGGCTCTACAATATTCAAACTAGAGTTCGGCTCGGCTCTACAGTATTCAAACTCGAGCTCGGCTCGAGCTTTTATTTATATTCGGGCTCGGCTCGTTAAGGAATTGGGGAGGATCGCTAGCTGTTCGAACTCAGTTCATTTATTGACTACTCGAGCTTGGCTCAATCAGGCTCATTTAATGGTTACTCAAGTTCTGCTCGTTCAAGCTCGTTTAACACAAGCTTGTATAAGCTCAATGAAGCAAAAAGCTCGAGCTCGTTTATCTATAAGCTCAAATTGAGCTCGTTAAAAATTAACAAATGATAAAATCTGATTTAGTTTCCGATTAATTAAGGATGAATACTCCAAACACAACCAAACAATGAATACTCCAAACACAACCAAACAACATCAACATATAAAATAATACAAATCACAATCTCAAAATGTAAATCTCAATACAACAATGCAAATAAACCAAACAAGCAACTCATGATCTTCCGTGAATCCACATTTGAGATCATTACTCGTAAAATATCAATCTGTCAAATCTAAATATAAGAAATTAAACAAGATACACAAATTTAAGCAATAAAAATATTTATTCAATTTAATCTTATTCACCCAAGAACATATTTAAGAATGTTCATATTCAATAAATTGAGCATCCTCATCTTTTTCCCCACAAAACAAAATGACAAATTTTAAAAATCCGCATTTTGAATTTTATTTGTGGTTAAATTCTGCATTGATCCGATGTCAAAAAATAACAATGACAATACACCACTGATAATAACATAATAAAATAATAAAGATTTTAATTAAACTGAATTAAAATCTTTAAATGAAATCCACTTTCAATTTTCACGGCAGAGAAAAAAAAACAAATAACACTATATACAAAAAAAAAACATCCTGGATTTCTGATCATGATAATCTGGAATATAACAAAAATTTATCTCATATAATAAATTAAAATGTTCCAAACAAAATCAATTTGTTCCCAATACTCAATTCCAAAACCTAAACCAATAGTTTCACAAACCCTAATCATAAACTAAACAATTCACAAATAAAATTGAAATCAAAACACAACCCAGGTTACAATTTTCTAAATCACTAAATACCCAGAACCGAAATAAGGTATATCAACCAAATTTAACTAAAAAATTATAGTCTGCACAAATTATCAAATTTGAACGGACCTGGCACCAGATGACTTCAAGCTAATCATAACCGAAAGAATTAGAGAAAGGGAAAGAGAAGAGAACTGTAAGGTTGTAGAAATGAGCGGAATTCCATTATTAAAATTAATAGCCCTAAAATTCAGTTTCATTTGTGCACGAATCATGCACTTGTTTACACGATTTGTGCACTTATAAACTAAATTAATTTAAAATTAAATTCGGAAACCATTATGCATG
>CAODLS011586785.1:0-15502 GCA_948243855.1 Flueggea neowawraea
AATTGCAGTGGCAGTAGAAAGGTGTATGATGAAGAGCAGGAGAGACTGAGGAGATGCCTAGATTGCAACGAGAATGGCTTAATTCGCTGCCCATGTTGTTGTGAATGAATGAGTTAATCTGATAATGCAAATTGGTGATGCTTATTTTTTTAAACTACTTGAGCCAGTTCCAAATTCTTACTACCTAGTATTACAGGTACTAGTTTCATTTAGAATTGTTTAATATCATCTGTTTATATTGCTGAGATTCTTGGGTACAATTGTTCGTTGCCTCTTTGAACAGAATGAAATAAAGAACAACTTTTTCTTACATGTTTGTTATCACTTTATTCAATTTCCTAAGCTTATTGAAAATGTGATTTCTTTTCTTTTCTTCTGTGGAAATGTGGATTTGTTTGATGTGATTCAGTTTGTGTTCAACCAGGTGGAAGACAAGTAATTGAATTCTTTATCTTGTTAAGTTTGTCCCCTGGTCTGGTCTAATCTAGTCTTAGTCATTGCTTGGTTTGGTTGCTTCTTTGCTCTGTGAAGAAAATCTGTGCAAAGACTTTGTGTTCCTGCTGCAATAAATAGTTCGTAGTGTCATCTGATGGTTGAACTGTGTATTTATGACCTAAAAAGCTTCATAGGAGGTCCACAAATTGATGCTAATTAATGCTACCATGTGCAAAATGAATGGTAGAGAAATTGAATATGGATTTGCACCGTCAATATCTGCAGAAAAACTGTAAAATGGACATGGAAATGTCATTTGGGTCACAATGACCTGGATAAACAAAACCCAGAAAAACATACAGCCAAGTGAACGTGCAGAAATCAATGAATTACCAAACCGAATAATTGATTCAAGAATCTGAACATAGTTCTTATTCTGACATTGCCTTGTTTGATTTGTTATTCACAGAACATTGTAGGTTGGCCATTTTGATACCACATTAGCCTGCTAATATGGGTGTCTCCTAACCATCTTGTTGTTTACAATTTTTGTGTGGCCTAATACATTTGAACCTCCCTGAACTTGTATCGATTATGTAATTTACCCCTGAACTTTGCGACTCGGTATAAATCCCCTCGAACTTGCAAAAATCACTATTGTTACCCCTCAAACGTTGAAAGCGTGACCGTTTAACACCAATCCAAAGCAGGTGTATTCTACGCGTGTGACGTGGATTTTTAGATGCTAGTGTGGAAAATAAAATGCGAGCCACATAAACCATCAAACCCACAATATATTATGATATAAGTGATGATATAATAGCATGGCATTTTTTACTCTTAATACAGAATGATATAATTAACTCGATGAGATAGAAACATACATATGTGAAATAAATAGACATCGTTTATTTCACAGTATTTATTTCACATATCATTATCTGGAAAGCTTTATGGAGATGGAGTCTTGTCCACTTGTGTCCCGGATTATATGGTTCATGTGGTAGATATGTATCATTCCACCGCATTGGATCTTCTTCTTCTTCTGATGAGTTGTCACTATTATTGCCTCCATAAGTAATTTTAGGAAACCGAAAACCTAGAGGTGGTTGAACCAATGCTACTTAGTTCAATTGTGCCATAACTTCACCATGATCTACCTGTTCCATGGTTTTCTTATGGGTTCCTTGAATATAAGAACCCCGATAGACTCTTATCGGGCTGGGAGTTAGAGCTGGGGCAGTGATAACTTCAGCTGGTCTAGTCTCAAAGCCTGCAAGAACTATGGGTGGAGGTGGAATTAAATTATTAATGAAGCATAAATGCTCCATTAACTGATATCCATTGTAGAATTTATTTGAATGGAAGGCTTAATATCTGCCTAAGAGTAACTGACATTCTGGGTCCATAAGAATCCTTGAGAATGATGATAGTAAGGATAATGGAAAATATAAACCACAGTGTAGGACTGAGTTGGTTGATCCATGATCCTTATATTGTCAATTGTTGTTCTGAGCCTTTTCCTTCAGACTGGTATCTCTTCGAACCATTCAAGAAAAATCCATAACAGAGAATGACATTGTTGATCATCATCCAGGTGATTGAGAATTGCTTGAGGGTCAAATTCTATAGCAATAGGGTGTAAGACAATTAAGCACCATAAGAACCATAAAAAAATCCTCTATGAATGAATTGGGCATCAGAAAGGATTTTGTGAGAAAACTGTATGGAGGATCAAACATGAAGTATTTGAGAATAAGGCTACTGAAATAGATATTAGGAAGATGATATCTAAAATGAAAAAGATTGGTCCTATCATACTCTTTGACATGTTTATGGGTTTCTAGAGGATCTTAGTGAGGAGGAAAATTTTGTTTCTCTATTGCCACCATGTAATGACCTCCAAGGAAGAATAAGTTGTGTTGGTGTTTTCTTAGAACGAGAGAAATAATCAGCAATGATGTTTTGGTTTCCTTTTATATGCTTTACTTCAAACTCATACTTGTTGAACTATTCTTTTAGACGTAGACATTGACCATCTGGAATTTCTTTATTTTTAAATTCCAAAATTTTTGAAAAACATGAATTATCCATTGCAACCAAAAATTTATGACCAATTAAATGGAATTCAAATTTCTTGATTCTATTCTTCACAGCCGAGATTTCTTTGTAGATCGTGTGATAATGCTTTTCTACATCAGAGACTTGACCAAGGGAATGGCCATAGTATTCGCATGAACCCTTGTTGTCTTCTTCCAAGAGCACTACTCCCCAAAATTCATTGTTGACATCTGTCTGTAGGATTTGCTTTCCTGTGCCAGGAATCTTTAAAGGTGGTGGCTTTTGACAATGTTTTTTAATTCTTAGACAACTGTCATTTGCTCCGGACCCCAAGGTGGAACATTTTTCTTTAACATTTTTGGCAGTGCACTGGTGTGTCTAGCAACACATGGAAAAAAATTCCTGACATAATTGATTATGCCAAGAAAAGATTGAATCTCCTTTTTGGAAAGATTTTCTTATGAAAACTAGGCTAACCCTTTAAACAGATGCATCCCAATCTGATAGTGTCCATCTTCAAATATGGAGCCAAGATACTCAATTCTGGGTTGGCCCGGAATACTCTTTCTTTTGAACAACATGATTTCGTATTGATCTGCCAATTTGAAAAATTGTTAAAGGAGGGCCTGATGGGAATGCTGATCTTTAGAGAAAAGGAGAGCATCATCAATGTACATCAGAGCTGAATATAAGATGGGCTCAAAAATTCTGAGCATTGCCTTTTGGAACAATGAGGGAGCGACCTTGAGACCAAAAGGCATTACTTTCCACTAGTACTGGGTTGTAGGAATACAAAATGCCATTTGAGGCCTATCATCTAGATGGACTCCTAGCTGCCAGAATACTACTTTCAGATCGAACTTGGAAAACAACTTTGCTTTCTGGAGATGCACATGCAAAGACTGAATCTTTGGAAGAGGGAACTTATCATCTTTGAGAAAAATATTAAGAGGCTTGTCATCAATAACAAGTCTTTTCTTTCCTCTAATTTGTTCACTCATTTTGTTGACATAGAAAGTTGACATGCCCATTCACTAGTTGTTGGTTCAAATAATCCTTGTTGCAGCAGCTGGGAACATTCTTATTTTGCAAGAGCTAAGTCTGACGGAGTCATGCTTGGATGAGACGCCTTAGTTGGGTTGATATCTTCACTCTTTTTGAATGGCAGTTTTACGAAGTTTTATTTTTGAAGAAACAAAAACCTCTCTTCTTTCTTCCTCGAGAGTAAAATCTTGATTTACTCATTTTAGAAAATTGCTTCTTTGAATACTTGTTCCAGTGTTGCTTCTTTTTGCCTCCTCTGCAAATACAATCTTTCTCTTTGCATTTGATCTTCAGATTTCAGATGAGACTTATCACAAGACTTCATCAATCTAGAATCTTTAGAGAACATTTTAAAGAATTTTGTTATGTTCACACATTGTTTCCAACACTTGTATCACATGCTAGAATAATTCTGCCAACCTATGTTGTGAGATGTCTCTGCCATAAACCATAATCAACCTATTATTTTAGGATGAAAGTGGTCTGGAAATGAAGAGACAAAGAATTGTTTTTGTTCTTTGCTATTGTACCCTCCAAGCTGGTAATAATTTTATGACATTTGGTAGTAATGACTATGAAGATCGAACAACACTTTATCATAGAAATCTTGCTCTAGTTGTTTGAGGAAACTCTTCGAATCTCCAATAAATTATTGATCTATCTCTACTTGGAAAAATTATCATTGTCAAAATCCTCTAAGAGAATTGTACCAATCCCTCAATGTTCTAATGAACCTCGAGGGTAGCTCTTTGAGAATTTCTTCAGCTGTTGCTTCTAGATTGTTGCATTGAAGATCATCCCAGTCGCTTATCTCCAACATCCTTTCTCTCCTTTTTGATACATGAACATTATCAAAAGTGAACCAAAGATGTAATACCCCATCGATCTTGGTAACAATGTGAAAGGTTGGAGTGTTGAGGGAAAGGTTGCTGATTTTTAGAGGGATTACTCGAGTAAGCATTATGTATTACTCGAGTAAGATGACCTATGGATTATTCGAGTAAGCCTTTGTTGTTACTTGAGCAAGCCATGTTCTCAGATGAACACCAAGAACACCTGGAGATGTGTTACTGGAGTAAGCATTATGGCTTCTATAAATACCCCCACCCGACTCCTTCGTTCTTTCACCCTTTTTTTTCTCTCTATAAACACTCTCAATCCGTCCAGGAGTCATTTCCATTAGTTCCCCTTCATTCCAGATCATTCCTTGAGGTAATATTGAGCTTCCAAACTCTTATTTATTTCATTTTCATCATTCTTACAATGACTCATGTTTGTGTTGTCCATGTAATAATGCTTGTTAAGGGTTGCTAGATCATGCTATTGGGCTCTAGAAACACTTAAAGATAGCCTAGATTCATGGGAATCAAGGATGGTTATACATGGTTTTGAACCATTTTGGGTTTGGGTGATTTCTTGTCTATTTGGAGTTGTTTTGATGGTTTTAACCATAGATTTCAGTTCAGGGGTTTATTTATAGGCAATGTCGGTTGTTAAGATCGTTTTTAATTTGTGAAATCCAAAGTTGGTCGACTTTGAAAATTTTCTGAGTAGTATTTTACTCGAGTAAGCACATTTGCTTACTCAAGTAATCAAGGTCGTGACTTACTCGAGTAAGCAGATTGGCTTACTCGAGTAAGAAGGGGTGTGTCTTACTCGAGTAACTATTCCACATTCTGATACTAGTGATGCGTCTTTTGGTTAGTGATGTTATTTTTTTCGGGCTCTCCTTTGTATAGTTAGAGTTCCGCACCAGGATGCAATGTGGTTACTGGGTTGCCATTTTGGCTTTTGAGATATGTTTACATTGATTTCAATATATTTATTTATATACTTGATTTCTTATAAAGTCGTATATGTTTTATATTATTTTTGTATAATAAACGTTTTATCAATTGTTTTATTAATATGAATGGTTCAGTAGTATGTTCTAATATCTGAGGCTTGTGCGAGATGTGTCGGACTCCCACAGACGGTTCACCTAGTATGCTGGTCACAGGCTCGCTATGGGTCCTGACAAAGGTGGTATCAAAGACCTAGGTTTCGTAAGTCTAGGGTCGTTGTGGATCATATGTATCTTTGATTGAGTCAGTATAATTTGCTTCTATATACTATTTGACCTTTGACTTGGTACTGTGGCAATCATTTGTATTTTGACATAGCATATACCATTTTATTTGTTGCATGTAGCTACAGATCAATGCCATGGGAGAGACCATGGTAGAGGTCAGGGGAGGCCTAGGCATTTGCCTGTCGAGGCTGTCTCTCATTCTATTGCCGATCAGCAGGATGCACATAGTTTGCTAGAGGTTGTTGCTCTAGTACCTCAGCCTCAGCCTTAGCCTTAGCAGTAACTAGCAGGTCTGATGGATGCATTTGAGAGCTTGACCCAGATTTTCGTCCAGGTAGAGGCATTGTTAGCCGATCAGGTTACCGGAGGTCAGACAGTTTTGCCAGTTGTGACAACACCTATTCCTCCACCTCAACCTGAGGCAGTTGTTGCACCAACACCTGTTGTAGCTCCACCAGCATCACAGACAGATGTTGAGTATCGCCTTAGCAGATTCTTGAAACTCAGTCTGTCTAGATTTATAAGGGCTGTGAGAGAGGATCCTAAGATGTTAACCTTCAATGTTGAGAGGTGTTTTGATGTGATGGATCTTACTGACGATGCTACGAGGATCAGACTTTCCATATTCTTGTTGGATGACTGAGCAGCCAGATGGTGATAGTTCATAGGACCCCTTAGAGCTACTATGTGGGATGAGTTCAAGAAGGAGCTCACTTTGTTTGTCCTTCCTCGGAGTGTGAGGGATAAGAAGACATACCAGTTTGCCGAGTTTAAACACGAACTCGATATGACAGTGATAGAGTATGAGGATCGATTCAAAGAGTTGAGTTGATATGCGCCAGAGGCTCAGAGTGAGAAAGTCTTGGCAAATAAGTTTCTGAATGGGTTGCTAACCAAGATCAGTAGAGTGGTGGAGACTAAAAACTTGACTACCATTTCACAGATTCCAGAGGCTGCGAGGGGTATGGAGTATCAGGGCAAGAGGCGTTTGAGGGAGCCCAAGAGGGCCAAGACAAAGGGTTCATTTGGAGGCCAGCAAGGCCGAGGATAGAGCAGTCAGCCTGAACAGAGGTGCATACATTCCTCTAGAGGTCTGAGACCTGGGCAGAGTTCTCAGACTTCGAGTGTGGCACATCCAGCTGGGTGTGCCAGAGGGAATAGTTCTGGAGGCCGACATCTATCTTATAAGACATGTGGGAAAATACACTCTGAAGTTTGTGCAAATGCGACATGTCTTTGTTTCCATTGTAGGCAGCTGAGGCACAAGGTCGCTAAGTGTCCCGTGAAGCATGGCGTAGGATCACAGACAGTGCATTCAGTGGTCTGAGGTGCAATCACAACAAGCAATGGAGATGGCAGAGGTTCAGGTAGAGGCATGGTAGGTTTAGGGAGTTGTAGTTAGATTGGGCATGGTGCAGGCCGTGAGCAGGCCAGTCAGAGCAATTTCGCTGTAGGAGAGCAGGCTAGAGTGTATCATTTGACCTGACAGGAGGCTCAGACCTCCAATACTGCAGTCACTAGTATGTTATCCATATTTGGTTCTTCTGTTTATATTTTATTTGATTATGATGCATCTCATTCATTCATTACGCCATATTTTGTTGAGCATGCCGAGTTAGTGGTGTAACCACTAGTCAAATTATTACAGGTTTCGCCATATCTGGGTAGCAAGATCACAGTTGATTATGAGGTCTGAGATTGCGTGATTGCCTTTGAAGGGAACGAGTTGACATGTTGTTTTGGGCCACAGTTTTTGAAAAAAAAAATAACAACTGAGGCCTGAAACGACGGTTTTAAAAAAAACCGGGCACAGAAATTGGACATAAGTCATAGAACAGAAGCAACCAATAGACCAAACTAAAAAAAAAGCTTTGATTTGGAGAGAGAAAAACGAAAGGGAGAGAATTGGAGGAGATCGCTGCCGCCGCCGGCTACCACACCAAACCATGTCTATCGCTGAAGAAGGTAAGTTGATGACAAAACAATCTGTCTTTTTTTTGAACTGAAAAATCTCTTTTTTAGGAGTTTAAGTTGAAGTGAATTTTTAGGTTGAAATTAAATTTGATGATGATGAGTTGTTGTTGTTTGTTAATTGAATGATTCTTGAGATATACTTGTATTGTTTGAATTGAATTTGTTTGAATTTTTTTATTTATGATTAGGAGCATGGAGAGATTTATTATACGAACTAAGAGGCTCAATCCTAAGTGGTGGGTCTTCAAATAATTCTAATGAGTCTCAAAATAGAGATGGAAATGTTGGTGAATCAATTGAAAAAAGAGTGTGAATGGAGACTGTGGAATTATGTGAGGAGGATATTATTAGTGATCCAGAGTTGCGTAAACCTATCAATGACTTTAATCCTCGAATTAGAGATGAAGTCAAGAGAAGATATGTGCTCAAAGGTCCTTGTCAATCATTTTTGCATGATTTCCCGCAAAGCCAATTCGGGAATAAATGGAGGCCTTTCCAAGATAATTGGTTCAAGAATTGGGAATGGTTGGAATATAGTGTTTCCAAAGATGTTGCTTTTGCTTTTGGTGTTATCTTTTTAGAGGGGATAAAGGTAAAAGTTTTGGAGATAAGGTGTTTATAAAAAAGGGATTCCGAAATTGGAAGAAGGCTTCATAGAAATTCAAAGAACATGTCAGAGTTCAAGGAAGTTCACACAATGACGCTCGAACATTATATTTTGCTTTCAAAGATCAAAGGCAAAGTGTGACACGAAAGCTGTCTTTTGGAAAGCAAGTATTGGGTGCTGCTTACCGCACTCGTTTGACAACAAGTGTGGATGTAGTTCGGTTGCTTCTTGGACAAGGGTTGACTTTCCGTGGGAATGATGAGTCGGCATACTCACTACATAGAGGTAAGTTTCTTGAAATTCTTAATTGGTATAGTTTGCATAATCTTGATGTTGGGAATTTAGTTAAAGAGTATGCACCGACAAATCATCAACTTCGCTCCGTATTTAAAAGCAAATTATTAGTGCTTGTGCATCAGAGACAACGAAAGCCATTATTAGTGGTATTGGATATAAGTTATTTTCTTTATTAATTGATGAGGCTCGAGATAGTTCCGTAAACAAGCAAATGGCAATTATTTTAAGATATGTAAACAACCGTGGAGAAGTGGTGGAGCGGTTTCTTAGAGTTGTTTATGTTGTAGTTTTGTCGCAGTTTTTATTAAATTTCAACTTACAATATTTTGATTTTTCTTAAGTAAATTTACAAATATATTTGAATTTCAATTAGTATATATAAATGGTTTCCTCGGGTAAAAATTTTTCTACATCCGTCACTGTCAATAGTGAAGTAGTGAACAATATTTTATAAATCATATACAAAATAAGTATTTAGTTTGACAAGTAATATCTTTGATTTCTTGATAATATTTTTCTTAAAACACTCTATATAAAAACTAAACTCTATCTTAATCTAAGACAACTACAAAAACAACTCTATAATTAGAAAGGTAACCAACTAGAATTTTAGTTAATTTTGAAAACACCTTAATTGTTAAAGAAAAAAACATTACTAAAAAATAAAAAAATTCATTTAATGTTAATAGAGATTAATAAATGTTAAAAATTACATTTGGATTAAAAAAATTATACAAATTGAACATGAACTTAGAACTATTACAAATCATTCTAATTGATTTTGTATATTCTTTAATTAAGTATTGTTACTTTAACTAAATTATACCTTGTGAATTTTTTTGCGCTTAATTCAAACCTCTTAAGTTGTGAGAAAAAAACGAATCAAGACTCTCTATTAAACTACATTAAATTTATTTTTTAATTGACCTAATATTTTTTTTTGAATTTAATCACATATTTTTCAATAGGTCTCCCAAAATTAGGGGCTGTAGGCCAAGGCCAGGCCTTGGCCTTAAGCCGGGCCTAAACTATGGATTTGACTTGGAGTTGGAAATTAATGAGCATAAAGGCTTTTCCAACGGAGAGGATAAAATTTGTTGGAATTAAGAGTCAGGAGATTATTCTGTAGCTACTACCTAGTGCAAGGGAATGGTTGAGACCCAAACGTCCCAAAATGTCCTGGTGGAGTGGAGACTGATCTTGGGATCCCAAATATACCTAAGCAATGGCGGATCCAGGTGGGATCGGTCGAGGTCGGCTGACCCCACCGGCGGTGGAAATACTCCTACAACACCCTTATCTGCCGCCCACAAACCCCAGATCTGCCGCCCCTTTTCCTGCAACTTCTCTTTGACACAGACAATAGAGGAAGAAGATTCTGTACTGTTTTTGGAAAATTAAATATTTAGTCACTGAAGTTTAGCGAAACTAAGAAGTGCATCCTTACAATTTTGAAATTCTAGTATTGCCCCCTATGTTTATGTTTGTGTCCGTCCCTACGTCTTCCAAGTTCTGAATCCGCTACTGTACCTAAGTTAAGTATTGCTTTATAGCCTGGCTGGCTGTGAAAGGCTGGTTAGCTGCGAAGGCAAGGTTGTCTCGGTGGAAGTTTTCTGACAACGAAAAATGTGTCTTGTGTGATTTGGAGAGTGAAACTATCCAACATCTGTTCTGCTTCTTTCCTCGTTCAAGTCGCACTCCATAGTCCATACGTAAGAAGACTCTTTGTTTTTTTAATTATCTTTTGTTTTCATGATTGAAGCATTGTGTTTTGGTGGGCTTTCTACTGATTATGGGAAATTAACTTCAGAACTGGAAATTTCTGTTTTTGTGGCGACTGAAATTGGTATTGAACAAGCTACCGTAGTTTCAGTTGTTGAATTGTAGGTAGTCGCAATGGTAGAATCAGAATTTGATTAGGTGGATTCGACTTTAAAATAACTAGGTAAGAGATGAAATAACAAGTGGAATCGGCATGATACCTTAGGAGTTCACCGGATAATTGGTAGAGTCCACCGAACCGTCGGATGCTACCTGGATTTGTCATTGAGTACTGAAATTGTTTATAATCAAATCCGTAACCAAAATCATATATACTTCAAACTAGCTATTGAAATTTTGTTTGTGTATCTAAAAATTAATTGAAATTTTGTTGAATTACAGTTCGCATCTAATGAAATTATAAGTTAATTGGTTTTCTCCATTTTTAAATTTTTAAACAGTTTTCTTTCTCTCGTTTTTTTTTTCTTTTTTAAAACAAGAGTGAACCGTGTCAGAGTTGAACCTTCCGGTTTTGAACTGAAACAGACCAAACCATTCGGTTTACTAAGGCGTCGGTCTAATTCGGTTTGATTCATCGGTTATTGGTTCAGACCTATTAGGAAATTACACTTGACTTGCTTGGAGTGGTTTTACTTGCGTTGCGAACTAGACTTTTGAGTTGTGATAGTGGTACAGACTAGCGCAGCCCCATCAGGCTTCTAGTTCCGTGACAACAATATCACCTCAGGTGACAACAATGGATGCGATGGTACCGATAAACGTGGAGAGATACAAGCTAGGGTTCGTTGGAGCAGGGAAAATGGCAGAGAGCATAGCCAGAGGAGTGGTTCAATCAGGCGTATTGCCCCCTTCTCGCATCTGTACAGCAGCTCACTCAAACCTCTCTCGCCGCGACGCCCTACAATCCTTCGGCGTCAAAGTCCTCCCTCGCAACGAAGATGTAATCAATCAATTAATCAATTCATTCGTGTAACCTTTTGTTGTTTCATTGAGTTTGGTCTTATTGGTTGTTGTTTAAAACAGGTGGTTCAAGATAGTGATGTGGTTGTTTTCTCCGTAAAACCCCAAGTTGGTATGTATGCAGTTATGGTGACAATATAGTCTCGCATCTCTTAGATTGGTGTGTTAGAAGGAAAAAAAAAATCAGTTTCAGAGTGGAAACCTTTTTTTTTGTCAAAAATAGAAAACGATGCGCTAGACAGTTCTTAAGATTGCAACTACTTTATTTGTTGATTTCTCAAATACTGATATTGCTGAATAATTTCTTCGTTCTGATTTTTGATTTTATTGGCCATTGCAGTTAAAGGTGTCATTGTGAAATTGAGGCCACTTCTTACAAAAAAAAAGCTTTTGGTTTCAGTTGCTGCTGGAGTCAAACTTAAAGATTTGCAGGTTTGTATGCTTGGAATCTTGTTTATGATCAACATGCCAAAATGTTTTTCTTACTGCTTATGGTGGAGCACTAGGGGAGAGTTTGTACTTTCAAAATCTGAATTTAGACCCAACAGAGTCGCACATTTTCCAAAGGATTTTCTTTTCCTACTATTTGTCCTCTTAAATGGTACACACTACTCTTAGCTTATGAGATGACTCTATGTATCTGTCCAATGCTCATTGGTCTATTACTTGAAGATTTTTTTTTGTATTAGTATTTTGGTGATCACACTTTTAGATAATTAGATTAAGGGGTGGTTTTGGTGCTTTAACGAGTAAGGTGTCAGATTTAGAGATCATGTTGCTGTTTTAATGAGTAAGGTTTTAACTTTTAAGGGGTGATTTGGAGTTATAAAAATTAAGATTTTATTTCTAATGTTTTTTAAGAATAAGATTTGCCCTTTGAAATATCTTCTCGGTTCATTAATTATATCCAAGTGAATACCATGAAATTTGTCAAAATTTCTTTCATTGAGTTTTTGCATCTGATCAGTCTCTCACCTTTTCAGGAGTGGGCTGGCCACAATCGATTTATTAGGGTTATGCCAAACACACCTGCTGCTATAGGGGTTGCAGCATCAGGTATGATTTTTCTATGTTCTTCATTTTTACTATGTGATTGCTAGGTTTTCAATGATTAACCAATGCGTGTCGTGCATGGAAAACATTCTGTTAAAAAGATTTGGCAATTTTTAGGTGTATCGTATTAACTATTTCCAGTTAGTTTACATATTATTGATTTTTCCTGGAAGAAATGATAAATTGATGTATGTTAAAATTTTAATTCTAAGGGATGCAGGATAGTCATGGTCATGACTTTTTTGCTATCATTCAGTGGTTCAGAACTTGCTTAGCATATGTAGCAATTGGAACTAAGTTTTGGATTCTTGTTTCTTCTTACTGGGTGCACTTTCCTGTTGGAAGATAAAACTTTGAGGTCTTCATATATAACTTAATGCAAATTTCTTGTTTAAGCATTACTTGCTGCGGGCAATATTTCCGTCCTTTCCCAGTGCTTAAAATATTAGTGCTGCGTGTAGATATGCAACTTGATTTATAATGGTTGATAATTCATATTAATTTAAGAGATGAAACTTATGGGTTCTAGATATTTAAAGTTTGCAATATTGGAAAACTTCTAGCTTCTTTTTGGATGGTTATCCTTCCTTTCACTAAAACTCAAGGTTCGCACCTCCAATTGTGTTATGAACTTGTTATCTCTTTTTTTGGGGGGGGGGGGGGGGGCTCCCATTTTCCATTCGTAGCAGAGATAATTATCATCTGATTTTCAACAGTAATTTTATTATTTCCTTTCATAGAAGCAAAAATGTTATTCTTTTTGTCTTTAACTTTGTAATCTTTGTCATTATCAGATATATGGATTCTTTATGCTTTCAACTCCGCAAATGTTCGCATTTGAATCTATTACTTTTATATCATATTAGAATAAAATGACCCATAATTCGTTTAATGTATGCACATTGATCAGCTTTTTGTAAGTGCACAAGAATAAATTGTAGAAATAAAAATCCTTAGAGTATTCTTTGGGTGTCAAACTGACAAGAAACTTGTCTAATTGTGATTAAATAAGAAGATTAAAGTTAAAAACATTAAATTTTTGTTTTTTGGGGGTTTCATAAATAAAAGCGAACAAGAAATTAAACACAAGTTCTCAATAATAGAAAAACATTAGGACTTTCAAGATGAAACCAATGATTTAGTTTCCAAATGAATAAAAAAGGGTTCAAAGAAATGGGTGTCAGTGTTCTCTCCACATGAATCACTTAAGGCCTCTCTTGAGGTCCCTCGAGTCGTATATACATTTTCTAGGAGGGTCCTTTCGGCCTCACCCAGCCAAACTAGGTCCATTAAGTTTGTAGAGGGATTTTGTCGAACACCTTGAAGGCACTAAGCATCTCTACTCTATCACTATCAAGTTTTATACTTGTAGACCTAACCTAAGTTTCATCTCTCAATTCACCATTTGGGCTTGTTAAAAACAATATTATGATAGCTAAGCACAATATGATTCGATACAAAACCAGTTCTCCCATTTTCCATTCGTAGCAGAGATAATTATTGAATTTTTTCTTGTTTTTATCATCTGATTTTCAACATTAATTTTATTATTTCCTTTCATAGAAGTAAAAATGTTATTCTTTTTGTCTTTAACTTTGTAATGTTTGTCATTATCAAATATATGGATTCTTTATGCTTTCAAGTACGCAAATGTTCGCATTTGAATCTATTACTTTTATATCATATTAGAATAAAATGACCCATAATTCGTTTAATGTATGCACATTGATCAGCTTTTTGTAAATGCACAAGAATAAATTGTAGAAATAAATACCCTTAGAGCATTCTTTGGGTGTCAAACTAACAAGAAACTTGTCTAATTGTGATTAAATAAGAAGATAAAAGTTAAAAACATTAAATTGTTTTTTTCGGGGGTTTCATAAATAAAAGCGAACAAGAAATTAAACACAAGTTCTCAATAATAGAAAAACATTAGGACTTTCAAGATGAAACCAATGATTTAGTTTCCAAATGAATAAAAAAGGGTTTAAAGAAATGGGTGTGAGTGTTCTCTCCACATGAATCACTTAAGGCCTCTCTTGAGGTCCCTCAAGCTGTACATACATTTTCTAGGAGGGTCCTTTCGGCATCACCTAGCCAAACTAGGTTCATTAACTTTGTAGAGGGATTTCGTCGAACACCTTGAAGGCACTAAGCATCTCTACTCTATCACTATCAAGTTTTATACTTGTAGACCTAACCCAAGTTTCATCTCTCAATTCACCATTTGGGCTTGTTAAAAACAACATTATGATAGCTAAGCACAATATGATTCCATACAAAACAAGTCATAAAATCATCACCAATAATGGATTTAGTAATAAAGGCACACATAGTTATAGATATAACAATAAAATCACAAAATCCAAAATTGTCATCCATTAAAGCAACATCAATGCAAGGTCTACATCATTAGTACCTTAACAAGGGTGTAAGCCAACATATTTACAAAACAAAGAATAAAGTAAGAAATAAATATCGTAAACATATTTCCAAACAAAGAAAAAGAAGGCAAAAGGGAAGAGTAATGCTTCTTTCAATGGTGATGAAAGCCCTCTTCAAGCCCCCTTCTCTTTCCTCTTCAATGCCTAGAATCCTTATTGGGAATTGATGTGAGAGAAAATTCCCGCTTTCCTTGATGTGTGTATAGTCCAAAATTCCAAAAATGGAGTGAAATAGGTGTATTTATATGCTTCTTGGTCCCCCACAAATCCTAGTAACAATCTCCCACAAATGCCCTTGATGTGTGTTTTGTCCCCACTCTTTTGGTCCATTTTTAGCACACTTTTCTCTCTCTTCAGAAGATCACGGCCACGATCAGCACCATGATTGTGGCTTGCTACTGCCTAGAGATCAAGTGTGTCATTTTGTGTGCAGTAGGAGGCCATGGTCATGGCTATGACAATGGCCTAGAGTGTGGTGACGAGAATTTCTCCCTTTCAACTAAATTTTCTCTTGCTTTCCTCTATTGGTCTTGCAACATCAAAAATAAATATTTTTCATGTTCATCACTTTTCATCCACATTCAATGCATTCACCCCCATCTACAAAATACACGATAATTATATAAATTTGTTGACGATTAAGTACACTTAGGGCCAAAATGCCATCAATTTACGCTTGAATAAATATGTAAATATATCATACATCATATAACAGATTTTTCATTATCTGAACTCAAGCTTGTCTACGTGCTTAGCACCAGTTTATGTGCGTAG
>CAODLS011587116.1:0-13150 GCA_948243855.1 Flueggea neowawraea
CTTAAACTTTTTGTTGTCTTTAGGTACATTACTATGTTCAATCACACATCCAAATGAATGAATACAGAGATTGTGTAGTTCTGGTGAGTGGTTTCTTCAGATTCGAGATACTTAATCATCTTTCCAAGTCATATATCCTGAATCTTTGTTCTTTTCTTGTAGCCTTTTGCAACCAAAAAATATGGACGGCACATTAGTACCTGTATCAAGGTTCTGGATATGACTGGATTAAAGCTTTCAGCGTTGAATCAACTAAAGGTATTTTGTCCATGAAATGACTTAATTTGTTATCTGCATCTCTGTCTTTCTCATGTCAGTTATTTAATTATCTCGCAATTGGTTTTGTGAAACCCAATGTAATTCTGACTTTTCTTTCTTTTGTTTTTTTTTTGGTTTTGTTGATGCAGATATTGACTGTTATATCAACAATTGATGACTTGAATTATCCAGAAAAAACAGAAACATATTATATAGTAAATGCCCCAAATATATTTTCGGCATGTTGGAAGGTTTGTGCTTGCTTCTGTTTCTGATTCTTTTTTTAAAGGATTTACCTACCATCTCTGTCTGTTTTTGTATAATTAGGTAAATACATTTTGAAACTAGCAGGTTGTAAAGCCTCTCTTACAAGAGAGGACACGGAGAAAAATTCAGGTGCTTCAAGGTTGTGGAAGAGATGAATTATTAAAGGTAGGTGCAGCAGTATGAGAGCCATGGTTATGTTTGGAAGGACCTTATCAATCTTGTTCTGTTTTCAATGTATGCACGGAAGAGGGGGAAAACCCATTACCCAGATAATTTAATGGCCTATAAAGATGAGTTTGATATAAAAGTTGAAAATCATCTTGCTATATCTCCTAGTCAATTCTTATTTGTGGTGTCACATTTTTCCCTTACCATCCATATATCGCTCTTGATGTTGTTATTTGTTATATCCCCTTGATTTTGCAGCCTAATATTATGAACCTGTATGCGTGTGCCTTCGATTTTTGAAGCAAATCAGTCTCGTGTTCCGAGGTTTTTCTCTAGTGATTTGGTTTTTGTGTGCAGATCATGGATTATTCATCACTTCCACATTTTTGTAAAAAAGAAGGCTCTGGTTCATCTAAGCACTCCGGGACTGGGTCTACTGATAATTGCTTCTCCTTGGACCACGTGTTTCATCAGGAAGCATACAACTACATTAAACAGCAAGCTGTGCTACACGAATCCACTGCTCCGATCAAGCAGGGATCAGTCCATGTGCAGTTCCCTGATCCAGACCCGGAAGATGCCAATATTACTAAAACAATTGAATCAGAGTTCCACAGGCTCGGCACTCTGAATGTACTTTCCAAGACACTAAGTGGTCTCAGAGTTAACGGCAGCTAAGTATCCGAGAATGCTGGTTATGCAGTTTTGCAGATGCATACCTGAAACAACTATTGATTACTGATTTATATCCTTGACTTCTTTTAAAGCAACCCTCTGTACTAAAGCTACCAGATACGGTGTAGTTGTTTGGCTGCATCACCTCGATGCAGGCTTCGTAAAATTCAGCTAATCTATGGATTGGTGATACCACATTGGAGGTAAGAATATAACCTTGATTTCAGGAATCGGAACTTTCTTTATTGATCTTGAGAAAGGTAATTAAACCAAACATTACATGGTTTGCAATTATGATGCAACACATTTGACATGATTTTTATTAGGGCATGTGAATATGAATTGTCATCTAGTCAAAATATGCATACTACTGACTGAAAGATATTTGAGTCGGTGTTTCAAACTCGTTTAAACTCAAAATTTCTGATTAAGAAAATAAATTTGTAGTACTCCACGAGAGCCAATAAATTTATAGCACTACACTACATCCCTAGGTAGTACAGTTTCTTTCCCCGTTTTCCCCAGTGTTTCACTTCCTAAATGAGGCCTTTTCGGCTGAGCTAGTGTTCAATTCACCATATGTCCTAAGTTATCAAAAAATGAAAGGCACATAATTTGAGAGGTGAATTGGAATAATATTGATTATATGAACAAATAGTTACAATTTCAAGTCGAGAAATCTAACAAAAACAAGAACCAACAAATTATCACACTTTACACATTTCATCAAGAAAAACAAAACAAACCATAAAAGATTGACATAGAAAAGGGAAACTTCCATTAACAGCCTGGTAGATTTGAAAACACTATTACAATTGTTTTTAACATCTGTAAGCAATGGCAACCGCCACCGCAGCACAAATAACAGCAAGAGCTGCATATGTATCTTCACGTTCCCAACTCTCAAACCATGTTGGCATAGCGCAAACTTTACAGCAAGATGATCCTTTTCCACTGTTGATCCGTAATGGACGCTTTTTGCTGCTCTTCTTCTTTTCGGGTGCTACAGTCACTGTCCGCTGGTTAGCGTCAAGATTGCCCTTCGTTTCTGTTAAGACGGGATTTTGGCAGCAAGAAGAGTTCCCATTTTGTTGACAACAGCCCACAAGTTTAGTTTCAGACCTACAAGCACTTCTGTTTGCTTCATCTAGTTGTCTTTGTGCGGGCACTTGAACGTTTCTGACATTTTCTGTGTCTCCATTTAGACGAAGCCTCAGTTCTTGAGATTTGATTTGTTCTTCTGATAAACCCATTTGACCTCTAAAAAAGTCAATCAAACATTTCATTTAAATCAAAAGGAAAAAATTCTAGAAGTATGTTTGCAGATGCAAAAAAAATTCACAGATATAGGAGAGGATGGCAAAGCAAAATCAGGAGAGCAGTTATCTCTATCTTCTCAATTGAACAACCAGTTTCATCACTGAGACCGCAGGAACCAAGAAAAGTTACTCCATAGTCTATTGAAAATAGAAAGCCCATGGGCAGCCTCAGGAAACTGTCTCACGCACACCGTCTTTGACCACCAACCATCTAGAATGTGCAGGCAACCAAGATTATGCAGTTTTGACAGTCTTGACAGCTTATATTTCTCATATAGCTCAAATTTGCATCCATATTCAGCAAGCTAACCGAACAATTTCTCAAGAGTGGAAACAATTCACACAAAAAACGTATGAACAAAACTAGTTGAAAGATAATTATATGCATATACCTCCACAGCCAGCCTACAATCTCTCCCTTTTCAATGTGCTGCCTAATTAATAGCGGGACATCATCTGGGGTTACATAGCCATACCTATAGGATATCAAAAATAAACCGAAATGGCAGATGATTAGCTAAAATGCATTTTGCTAGTTGAGGATCCAAGAAACAACAAATAAAGTAAATTCAAATGTAACGTTGGCAAGAATATGCCCCTCTGCACATTCTACTCACTAGTGTCCAGTGACGCCTCCATTAATGCTTGATCCAAAAATGATAACATTTCCTGCATATTTGTGCCCAAAGATTTTACCTTGAAGACCACACAAGTCTATCTCCTCTTTGAGTCTACTCACTAGAGGAGGTCCACACACACCACAGTGACGATCACGAGAGCCATGAGAACACACAAAAACATATGAACCTTTAAGTGGTTCTGGAGTTCCAGGCTGCCATTCAACATCTTTCACAAGTACTTCTTCCACGAACGTGTCCACATCAAAGCGTGTCAATCTCCTGCATCCTTCTCAAAGGTCAATATCAGTATTCAAATGTGAATTACAAACTCAGGTAGAGCATCTAAAAAAAACACTAATTGACCTATATCTGATCATGTCTGGGAAGATTAATACTTCTCCATTTGATGTCTCGCTTCCATCATGCCCCTCACATATGGTTAAGCAGGTCTAGAAGGCAAGAAAAACGGTGTAAGTTAGACAAGATATGGAGCTTATTTTCTTACTAATTTAAGAGTAGCTTCCAAAAGGAACAAGCCATATGATAACGAAACTATTTACTGTACACGAAGACAAAATTAAGCACAGTCAGTGTAATAAATCCATTCCGTGGGTTAAGCAACTAATTTTTGGAATTCCAATTTGTTGTTTTCACCACAATTAATGAATGAGAATGTCGCCATCTATCTTAATAGAAACAGCAGATCAAACTTTACAGAGTCATGTAATGTAACACAGTGTCCGAATCACATTTCTCGAAATACAGATTCTCCTAGACGATACATATCACTTCAATTACATAGAACTAAAACTAACATACAAGAAATTCGACAAATTCTTGATCACACAAAACGTCCTGGAAAAACTTAACTTTAACCACAGCCACTCAAACATAAGCCGGAATAAACCCCACTTTAGAGAAATTAACTTTAAGCTACACAAAGCGATCCAGAAATCTCACATATTTCCATAACTTAGAATGATACCACTATATCTTCAATTCGATTAATCGCAAAATCTTAAAAAATTCAATATTAAACAAAATCAAGACATACAACACAATGAGAAATGAGGCAAAAGAACAAATAAATTTACTTCAATTCACCAAAAGCAAGACCAAGCAACATAAAAACCAAAGCCAGAACACCAAAAAAAAACCTCTTTCTTCATATCAGCCTTTCTGGACAAAACAGCAGCAGACAAAAACCTAGGCAAGCGATCAAACTCAGCAGCCTCAATCCTAGGAGGCCAAACAGAAGGGTTCTTGTAACACAAGAACACGTGGGGCTCATAGAACTGAACGGTCCCACCAAGTGGGCTCTGCCTGATATCAGGCCTAGAGAATCCAAACTCAGCATCACTGCTACTACTAGCAATATCTTGGAGAAAACCGGCGTCGTTTTGGAAGCTGTAAGAGCCACTGCCAAGGTTAGAGCTTGATGGGTCAAGATGGTCAGAGACAGTGATTGGCGAAGAAGAGGATGATTGGTTGTTGGTATATGAAAGTGGGTCGTCTCTATTGCTTGCCATGAAACTGCAAAGGACAAAATGATCGGATTTTTGAAACTTATGGTTTTGTTGTGTTTATTGTGAGTGAGGGAGTGGAGGGTCTTGCTGCTGACTCCGAGTTCACCTTTTTCTTCCAGTGGTGTGGGAAGTTGTGAATTTGCTTGGGGCTTTTTTTTTTTCGTTTTTTCTTATTTTCCTTATTTAAATTTCGTTGGCTATTTTTAACAGGGTCGTTAATTTTCATTTTTTAATATTAGGTGTTTGTTTATGATTGAGTAGAAAATTGCAGATTGGTGAGTTTAGCAGGTTACTCAAACATAGACACGTTTTGAGAATTACAATATAATTAAAAAAATATATTTATTGATTTTCTATTAGAAAGTAAACTAGAAAATCAAGGACAAAATATTTTTTAAGACCAAAACAAAATTGTTTGTTAATTGGATAAGTAGAAATGTAAACATTGTAGTAGATCAGATGGCTAAAATGTCCACTCATTTGGTTTTCTGTACCTCACCCTGATATTGAAAGCCTTTTGTATTTGCAGAATTGTGATCAATGAAGAATGTAGTAATGGTGTCTCCTCCGACATCAATTTTCATTTGGTTGTCTATTCTGGTTTACTGAGATAGTCATCATAGGGTTCATTTAGAAATGTCAAGTAAACATGACAGGGAGTTCTCTCCAAAGTCCAACCTTTGCTAAAGATCATTGATATTTTCAAGTTTAAAAGATGAACTCGTTTTACCATGGACTTATTCATTCCATCAATGGTGTATTTAATGAAGTCCAACCAGTAATCATTGCTTATGTTCACAGCTTCTTGTAAATCCATGAAGCATACCTTTGCTTGCAGCAGAAGGAAGTCTTATCTTTGTCTTGGCCATTATCACTTGAAGGTACATCCTTGAGAAACTTTCCTTATGCACACAATTTGCAACTTTTCTCAAACTTTGCTTCCATATAGATCTTTTCCAGTTTTCACAATCATTCTCTCAAAACAAAAAACAAAGAACAGGAGTTCAATTCTACTAATTTCAGATTTACACACGACGATGACATATATAAAATGCTTCTCTCAACCGCATTCATAATCACACTCAGGTAAACACTTCACAAAGGCCTCTTGCCCGGGAGGTAAGAAGGAGAACCTCCACCTTCTACTTGGTTCTTTTTCCGATTGAAGATGCCACTTATGTTAGGTAAGAGTTGCTTCTTCGATACCGAAATCTTTGGTTTCTCCAATTTCCGGAGTTCCACGACTTTCTCTGATGCTGGATTGGGCTTTTGGAGTCTATAATTGTGTGGAGATGATTGCGATGACATCTCTGTTTCCTGAAGAATCCGGGAAGCAGTCTCTGCCGACTTCTTTTGCTCTCTTTCACGCCACCTTTTAAGTTCTCCCTCCACTGCCCTCTTGGCTGCTTCGGCCATCTCAGCCTTCTTCAAAGCCTCTGCGGTTGCAATCTTGATATCCTCAATCTCCTTTTGCATTGCCTCTAACCTCTTTGCCGCCTCATTTTCACTGGCCTTCACAGCTTCTACCTGAGCCATGGCAGCCGCCACTTTCATTTCTGCCAATGTATCAGACTCTTCCACTTTCCGGCTCAAAGCCTCAAACTCGTCCCTTGAGAGTGTGATGTTGGTTCCATGCTCAGAGGTAGAGGCCCGTGCAGCATTAGTTCTCTCGGATAATATTTTAATCTGACCAAGTGCTCTTGCCTCTGCCAGTTTTGCTTCTTCAGCTTCTTCTAGAGCAACCTGCAGCTTCTTCTCTGCTTCCTCAAGTACAATCCTGGTTGCTTCTGCTTCTGTCCTCAACTCCTCAGCATTTCGCTTCATCTCTTCAGCTTCTAGCCTTGCATTTTCCGCTTCTGATGATAGCAGGTGTAGAGTTGAAATCATCTCCTCAGATGCACCCCTTGCTTTAGATTCTTCTGCAACGGCTGATTCAAGCTCAGATTTTGTTTTACGGAGTTTCACATGCAAATTACCGGCAATGGATTCTGTTTCTGCCTCTTTCTCTTTAAGTTCTGCATGCTCCTTCTTCACATTTTCCAGCTCTAGTTTGAGAGATTCAACTAAATTCCGCAAAGAACTTTCCTCTTCAGCCACTTTTTGCAGGGACTCCTTTGCACCATCTAACTCTGAAGTGACAGTCTTCACAGAATCTATATCTGAAGCCTTGGTACTTTCCATCTGCTTTTGCAGCTCACTAATCTCATTCATCGTATCAGCCAGTTGCTTTTCAAGATTTTGAGCAAGTTCAGGATCAAACTCATTCTTTAATGATTGCAGTTTATTAGCTGATGCTTCCAGGGTACTTTTGTAGGATTGCCTTTGAACATCCTTGTTGGAAAATATTTTTGCTTGCTCCTGTTGCACCTGCAGAGCAGCAAGCTTCACTTCACCAATTGATTCCTGTACAGCAGATATTTCTTTTGAAAGGTCACCAACTTTCTCCATATTTGCTTTGGCTAGATGTTCTGCTTCCGCAGCCTGGTTGAAGGCAGCAAGTTTTGCTTCTAAGGATGCATCGCATTCTTGACGAATTTTTCTGAGTTCTTGTTTAGCAGCATCAAGTTCAGTGAAAACAACCATATACTGTTCCCTTGTTGATTCCAAAGCCTCCTTCCTATTAACATTGGATCTAGGAGAGATGCCAATATTCGTCTCTTCAATTTGCTTTGCTTGATCTTTTGCAGCTTCTGTTGCCCTAATTGCAGAGTCTTTTGAATCCGAGAGCACTTTAAGTTTTGCGTTCAAATCCTCAACTGTCTTTTTAGCCTTTTCAAGTTCTACAAGTGCCTGGGTCTTGGTTGTTTCAGCATTCTGAAGTTGATCCTTTAATTTGTCAAGCTCCTTCTGAGCCAGGTGAAGTTGGGTCTCCTTTGCCAAGACTCTCTGCAACAACAAAAAAAAAGGGAACAAAATGTTGCAAAATAAGTTATACTTGCAATAGTCACAGCAGCATATAATATGATGAAGAGCATCTGAAATTTATGATCACAATTTTAAACAAGATGACCACTATTATTATGGAAGTCTTGTGCTTAGCATTGATATCCAAGATTCTGTCTGCCATGAATAGAAATTTGTTTTATCTTCCACACTGAAAATCATCAAAAGTTTATTCAACAAAGAAAAAGATTGAAAAAAGATGAATGTACAGTAATAGATATTAAGTTCTTCAGTATGCCTTGGTTATCACAATGAACAAGTCAACAATAAATCTGAAAATAAATATTTGGAACAGCCACTAAACATTGCTACCACTACAGGATTTATAGCATAAACCTCCTCTAGCAAAAATGTTTGTAGATACTAAACTTCTCATAATAAATAATATAGATGTCCAAGAAGTCAGGAAAATTGTCATATATTCACATCGCAATTGCAGTAGAATTGCAATGCAGATTGAAGAAATGTCAAGTTTAACCATATGAAAGTAGTAGCAGTTCAACTCGGTGATTCCAGCCCCTGAAAATAACAATATATACATTTCAAGTATAAATCAATTTGTAGAGCCATCAATACCTCTGCAGAGTGTGGCCTTGCCTTCCTGATAGCGGCCTTTTCCCCTGAGAAAGCACCTTCACCAAAGTGGGTGACAGCATCTTTCACTGATTGAAATGGTGCCCTGGTGTCTATCTCTCCCACCTCCACTTTAGGAGATCCTGTAGCATTTTGACGGTCTTTTGCAACCATAATTTGTTGTTTTTCTCTTTAAACTTCTCAAAAAGTGACCTTTTAAGAAGATTACAGAGAAAATCACATAAAAGGGACACATCAGTGAGATTGAATGTTTTAAATATACAATAACAAACAGATCAAAACATATATTGAACCGTTACCCCAGTCACGTGTTATTGGATATTTATCATCTGTGTGCAAGAAAGATGAACATTCAAATCTCAGCCTACTACATACTAGGATTAAGTTGTATCTCATTCAAGGCTACAGAAGAACAAAACTACAATTTACAAGATAAAATATGCAATCCAATACAAGAACTTTATGGCATCTTCTCTCACGCTCTCACTAACCACCAGCAATCCTGATCCTTCAGTTGATTTTCAAGACACAAATATCCACCCCCAACCTAAATGACAAAATGTCCAAAATCAATGGAAGCCATGCATATTAAGTGTGAATATCTTTTCTAATTTACAGTCCTTTTCCTCTTTAAGTCCTGAAACTACTGAACAATTTCATGGAACTCCTAAAACTAGACAAATTTTGGTTAAACTCAATCTTAAACATCAAATTACAGCAAGACATGGTAAGATTATATGAAAAAGAAACTGAATAAATGAAAAGATATGAAGTAGCCAGCTGAAAATCTTTAGTTCGCATACAATTTTTCAGAGTTATAAACATCTTCTGCACGGCTAATTACTGCTTTATATTTACAAGCTCAAAGCGAACAGCAAGCGGAAAATTTGGCCTCCATGTTCTAGTCCGACTACATTATTGCATAGTCTCTCACAATACATTGTCAGCCATGAAAAAAAAAAAAGAATAGAATTCTGCAACCTCTGAGCTTGCTGTCAAATGCATGTTGCAGATATGCAAGCATGAATCAAATGAACAGACAGCAGCAAATTCCCACCAAACTAAAAACAGAAAAAGAAGATTAACAAAAGAAAAGCGCAATATTGCCTCTTGATCCTGACACAAAGGATCATTGATATTAGAAAAATACAATTCAATGATCTAGCAAACCATTTGTCAGTTCATTTAATTGCTTAATCATGTACTAAACCTAATTTATCGTCCAATTACTCTTTCACTTAATTAACTCATTAATCACAATATTGCCAACTTCCATACATAGCAATAAATAAACCCAACTACATAACTAACAATTAACATCAACCAAGCAGAATGAAAATAACAAACAAGCTCGAAACTACACGCAAACAGATTATTCAAAGGCTTATAAGACAATGAAAACTAAAACAAGAAAGATTAATAACTGAATTTACAAAATGAAAAATTACTTACCCAAAAAAGAAACCCTAATCAAGCTCTGTAGAGAAACCAAACCAAAAGGTCAAAGCAAACATCTTCCACTCAAATTTCCACAACTTTCAAGAGATGGGTTCTTGATCATCAACTCCTTGATCTCATCGAAAGCGAGAAAAACAAAAACAAACCCTTGAAAGAAAAGCCAAAACCCAGAAAGAAAGTCGTAGACTTTCTTCAGAATATGCAAGAAAATTCTTGCAATTATTTTTCTTTCTCTTTCCTTCTAGGCAGAGAAAAGTTGGTTTCTTTGAATCAAAACTCTCAGAAAAGGAATGTCCTTTTTGGGAATCGAAATGGGTAATCACTTGCAGATAGATAGAGAGACAGAGAGAGAGAGTGTGTGTTTTTGAAAATTCAAAAGCTGTTTCAGAGCAAACATATTATTTCAACGAATCTGCATGGAGAGAGAGTTTGAGAGAAGAGAGGGCCTACAGGGGCAAAGAAACAGGAGGCAAAGGTATGTGCTTTGCGTGGTTGTACTTAAGGTCAAGGAGGTTAATTTTGTCTTTTGAGTTGCTTTATTAGGGCAATACGTCTTGCATGTACAATTAAGGGGAGAAGGTCGTGATTGGTGTTAGGAAATCGAAATATCATTCACCTTATAATCGAAATTGAAGGGTAGTTTCGGCAAAGAAGCACTACCTTGGATGCTTTATACTAGGATGCCTGTTGATTTCATCTTCAAATTATACCAATTTCCATTGGCAAGTGAAATTTTCCTCCAAGTGCCTTTTTACTCATGATTTACACGAAGTACATTTTTTTATATTTTTATTTCTTGATTTTTAGTTTTTTTTTACAGAAATGGGACTGCACAATTTTTTTTCTACTCATAACGCAATAACATTGAAAGTAAAAATGAATTACCACTAAGGACTGTGGCAGGGCAACAAAAAATTTCTCCTTCCGATGATATAGAGAAAACTTTTTGGAGAAATATGAAGTATTGGGTAATAATTTGAATTGAGTTCGGATTAAGAAAAATATTTAAACTAACACAATAAAATTAAAAGGTACCATTATTTCCCATCTCATAATGATATAGACTCACAAGTTCGTTACTTTTTTCGTTCTAATTTGATAAGTACTAATTATTTTTTACAAAAATTAAAAATTAGTAGTTTTAGTAGGTAAATTTATTTAATTTTATAAAATTTTTTATTTATATCCTGTGACTATTTTTATTGGTAATTAATGAATTAATTAAAAAAAATAAAAATTAAATAAAGACAAATTTATAACTTTATTAATACTAAATACAAAAAAAGATGAAAATGTGTATATATTTTGTGACATGCAAAATAGAAGGTGTATTTATCAAATTAAGACGAATAGGGTATTTATCAAAAAATATATTTTCTATATTTTTAATTCTGCTTAATAATTAAAATTTTTTTTGTTGACCATTATGTTATTATGAGACTACAAATGGGAAGAAAATTACTTTTGTAGGCCATTAAAAGTGGCTCTAATATTTGAACAAAATGTTACTACCAATAATGCCAACCAAACAGGAAAAAGGAGTGCAATGATTTACAAAACTTTCCAGGGAGAACGTGCGCAAGCAAGAAAAAGAATTGGCATGTAGCTAGCTGGGAAAAAGGAGGGGCAATTTGTTCCAAAAAGTACAACACAACAAAGCGTTAAAAAAAAGGGTTGGATAAAACAGAGAGAATGACACGGGCCGTGCCCGGTCAGCAAAGGATCGCCACCGGCCAAAACTAGTCTGACCTTTGATTATGACCAAAATGAAAAAGAAGGTTGTAAACAGGGCAATTTATGGACACAAATGGCTTCCCTTATGTCATGCACATAAATGGATTGGTTGCACCAAACTAGAAATGCTAGGGTTTGGTCATTGTGGGGTTCACTTTTACTTGCTTTGCTTGTAAATAGATATTTTTTTTTCATAAATTCAACTTTTGCTGTGCTATCATATATGAATCTAGTAAAGTTTTGCCTCTTAGTACCTTCCATATTAATTATGATTCTCATCACATTTTTTTCTTCATTTTTTTCTTTTAAACCAAGCTTGAGAATTTCAATATATCGAAAGATCAGTTTCAAACCATCACATAGAGAACACTCACCACATAAATTCAAAGTGATTGTCACCCAATTTAGAAAGATGAAAGTAGGTTCACAATTACCAAGAGAGTATGAATCATCATCCATAAGAATCGGCTCATAAGTAACAACATCTGAATTGTATAATTGCATTCACCACGGTTTAAATCCACATTCTCATGCAATACAAGAAGCATGGTTGTCATTTAGTCTACCAATCCAGTGGTGATCCCCCTAATATTTTGAAGAAAACTATTGGACCTTCATTATCAGTATATTAAATTACTATTCGTGAACATTGTAACTTCTAACAAATGTTTAACTCTTTCAATTTCTTCACTAAATCAATAAATTTATTGATTCAAAGAAGTAGCTTAAATGATAATAAACATTTTAAAGTTGAGAAACTTATACGAGATTGCATATTTGAGCCCTTAAAATGCAAAATTTCTTTAGACTGATTGAGAGATCTGCCACAAATAATTAATTGCTTCTACCAATTCTTTCAACCCTAATTGAGCAACATCACTTAAATATATATCAGTTTTAAAATTGGACGCTAGCATTTATTAGATTCAACTCAATACCATCTTCAAATTGAACTTTCACCTTCCACGTTTATACCTATCTGTTGTTCTTTTTTTTTTTTGTCTGGAGCACATATAATTATCTGATATAAGATTTTAGCCTAATTAGAGTAATGATCAAGTACGGGTGGCCCTTTTCAACAAAAATCTAATGTAAAATCTTAACAGGTTTCGCATCACTTATTATATTTTGTACTATCTTGTATCTATTCTTTCAAACACAACATAATTGAACTATATGTATTATAGTTGAATATTTGTTTCAGAGATCAAATTCCAGGACCTACCAATCCTTCATTTTCTCATCTTTGCTTGTTAAATTTTCAGTTTGGACAGAAAATATGAATTGTTGAACTGGGCCTGCCATTGATCCATTCTTTTCACCAACTCAATAATGGTCTGTGGCCTGAAACAAATCTCAATCTTATTTCTTCTATTGTGGGGTGTCCAAAAGAGTCCAAAATCTTGCCCATAAAACACACAACACTTGTCAGCAATACGTCCCTCTTAGTAACCCTACAGGCCTGGCTAGCTATTTTACACATCACCCATAAACACACACTTGTCACTGACCAAACCAAACTGAACTGTTTATAAGACATGCATGGCACACCATGACCCAAAAACAAAAACCTATGAATACTCCTCAA
>CAODLS011587245.1:0-16225 GCA_948243855.1 Flueggea neowawraea
CTCAAGTTCTTCAGTGCATGAATGACACACGTTTCTGAATTTTTTCGTCACCATCACCCGACCACCATCTCCAAAAACTCTAACAGGAAGGCAAAATAACACAAAAAATAGAAAACAAAGGCAAATCGAAGAATGACTCACTGAGTTCCACTGAGGCAATAAATGTGGAAGAAAGGGGGCGAAGAACAATGGACAAGACAAAGGTTGAAGTCAAAATTTGTAATTTTTTAAATATTTTATTATTGAGGTGACAACATTCGGAGTTAATAAAACCTGCGGTGACTAAAGTTTGACATATTATTCACTAAAGTCACACAAGTCACTTTTTGTTTAGTAAACTCATACAAGTTGAGTTTTTTTTTTCAGATGGGTCACAATGGTCGTTTTCTTAGCAAATTTCCGATGAGTTGAACACATGGTGTGACACATATGCTTACTCTAAGAGTAACTAACAACCGAACCGAATTGAACCGACAACACAAACACATCCCCTTTACTTTAAATTGAACCAAAACCTAGTCAAATCAAATATCTAATTGGCCAAACCCACCGACATCTTCATCTTCTATCTCAAACCAAACCCAAATACAATATCTTCTTTGAAAATGAAAATGTAATACTGAAAAAAAAAAAGGAAGATGAAGAAGAACTAGAGAAGATGTGGCATTTGGGTTTTGGTTTGAGATAGAAGTCGAAGGTGTAGGTGGGTTTGGCTAATTGGATTTTGATTTGACTGGGTCTTGGTTCGATTTGAAGTAAAAGGGATGTGTTTGGGTTGTCAGTTTGGTTCGTTTCTTAGCCACTCTTAGAGTAAGCTTATGTGCCATGCCATGTGTCTAATTGACCAAAGATTTGCCAAGAAAACGACCATTGTGACCCATATAGAAAAAAAAAACTCTACTTTTGTGAGTTTACTTAACAAAATGTGACTTTTGTGACTTCAATGTACAATATGTTAAACTTTCATGACTATGGATGTGATCGACCCTCACATTCATGTGTTACAATTGAAAAGACATATGATGGCCATTAAAATATATGATGTGACATTATAAAACAAAAAAAATGAAATATATAAAACCAACCATTAAATGAGAAACTAAAATATATTAAAGCAAGAACCAAAAAGCAACTCAGCCTAAAACCCAACCATCAAACCAACCCAATCTTCTTCTACTCGACACACCTCAGCGTACCTTAAACAAAATACATCCGCCACCCATAACCACGAGTCCGCCCACCGCCACCATATCCAATTCCATTCTTTCTATTCGAACCCACTTTCTCTTTCTTTCTATCTTTCTCAACCCGTACCGTCTCTCTCCCTCTCTCATAACCTAACCCTAACATCTCTTTCATTCTCTCCCACTCCGTGTTCTCTTTGATTTTGCACCACCATTTCACACACCACACTTGTCTCTCTCTCCCCCCCCTCTCTCCCTCTTTATCGATCTCTTGTTTGCACTAGAGATCTCGTTCTGTCTCTCAACTCCAGTTCGAGTGAAGTGAGGCGAAGAAGAAGAGCCACGGCTTCTCATTCACTTCCAGAGCCCAACGATTTTTCTCAAAGTTTCTTACGTCAAAGACTTTCTGTTGCCAATTATTGTTGGTACATTGACGTCACTTACTTGAATTGGATATTTACAAATTTTCTCTTTTTCACATTTCAGTTTTGATGCAATTTCAATAATTAAATTCTTTTTTAAAACATTTTTTGTCGTGCAAGGGATGTTTCGCTTGAGAAACTAATTGCTACACAACAGTTAGATGACAGGATGATCTATTTGTTAATCTTTACCGTTAAACTTTGATGTTTTGTTTTTGATATGTTGGTAGTGGCAGTGATTCTGGTGCAAATATGTAATGGTGGTGGTGGTGGTGGTTTTGATTGGCTTCACTCTAGTGTGGTGGTGGTGACTGGATTAGGTTTTGTTTGGTGGTGGTGACAAGATTTGGTGTTTTTTCTAGGTCAGTTGGAGTAGAGATAATGGGGAGTAATAGGTTTAATAATTAAGCCACATGACAACCACAAATCTATTCATATAGGTATGTTTTCTCTCCACATTTCGCATTTTAAAGCCATGTTAAACGTGCGATGGCCAATCTCTATCCTATTCAGCTATGAAGTCGTCTCAGGTCCTTAAAAATACATTTTTTACAAGCTCGAGGTTAGTTAATTACCCCGCATAATTAAGGGAACAATAAAAAAAAATAAAACAAGTTTCCTATGTATTAAGCCAAATATCATTTATATTCCATATGCCTAATATAAACTAATAGGCTTAATATATGTACCCTTAAATTATCATTCTTTGGGTAAATTGCCCCCTCAATTTTGTGAATGCTTACCCACACTTTCGAACTTCCTAAAATGCATCACGAACTCCTTTATACGGCATTGTCACACTTGAAAGTGCATGTTTGAAAATCATCCGTCTAATGTGGTAAAAAAAAATTGAACATGTTTTAATAAGATAGGCACATTAACTATAATTATCTAAATCAAGTCAATCAAACCAGATCAAAGAAAACTTAACCCACCACCTCCAACCATATCAACCGAAACCACCGCAACCAAAACAAACCAAATGAGTCTTAACCCACCAACGTCATAACCACTACCACCATAACCAAGTCTCTTCTCCTTCACCATTGCTCTTCCGCCCTCTCCACCCCCTTTCCCCCCCCAAACATCACTCTCTAAAACTCATCAACACAACCGCCAACACAAACCCTTAGTTTCAGTCACAACGTCTTAATAAGAGAGTCACATTTGCTATTATCATCTAAATCAAGTCAATCAAACCAGACCAAGAAGACTTAATCCACCACCTCCAACTATATCAAACCAAACCACAACCACAAAAAACAAAATAAACGAGTCTTAACCCACCAATGCCATAATCACTACCACTATAACCAAGTCTACTCCACCATCTCTCTCCCGCCTCGCCCCTCCCTCTACAAAAACCCCAACCCCCATTCCCCCCCCCCCCCAACATCACTCTCTAAAACTCTTTAGCACAAACACCAACACCAAGCCCCTAGTTTCAGTCACAATGTCAAGCCCTTAGTTTTAACCCACCAAAATCATAATCACCACCATCATACCAAAACTTAGCCCCTAGTTTCAGCCATATCATTAGGGTTCGCTTAAATTCCAAGGATTGTGGAAAATGAAATTGGTTTGCTTAGATTATAGAGGTTGTTGAAAAAGTAATAAATTTCTCTATTTTATAGGTTTTTTTTTTCAATAATTTTTAGGCTTTATTAATAATGGGGTTTGAATCTTGAACAAAGGCATTTGGATTTGGCTTGAGAGATGGTGGTTGAGCTGTTGGTGGTAATGGTGATAGAGAACAAGGTTGATTGGGTGATAATGGTGGAGAAGAAGGGAGTGGCGGGGATTTTTACGAATTGACTAGTTTTGCAGGGATGGCTTTTAGGTGTGAGAGAAGAAGAAGAAGAAGAAGTAGAAGAAGGAGATAGGTTTTAGGAGTAGTTTGGTTTGGGTTTTGTGGTTTAAGTTAAATTGGCTCAAGTTTTTTTTATTGGTTCAGGTGAGTGGTTTGGGCAAGTGAGTGATTGGTTTGGGTTGGTAAATATGAGTGAGTGTGAGTTTGGTTTAGAAGCCTTTAAGGCGTCGTAAACTCACGCTTATTGCCATGTCAACTAACTAAGGGGTCTGTGATGCATTTTAGCAAGTTTAGAAGGGTATATAAGCATTTACAAAGTTGAGAGGACAAATTACCCAAAGAGTGATAGTTTAGGAATACACATGTATTAAGCCAAAACTAATAACGAATATGTTAGTTCCAAATAATTAGTTTCACATGATAGTTTATAATGGTTTCATTAAATTTTCTTTTATGTTTTGTATGTTTGATATAAACTATGATATGTTTGTTTTCAATAGTTTTTTTTACATTTCATTATATAACAATTTTATGAATGTTTCATTTATATTTCAATATTTAGGGCTCACTTAGTTAGGAGTTAGCAAAAAGAAGAAGTACTATTTTTCGGAAAGTTGAAAACTTATTCTACTTGGTTAAATAAAGGAAGTTGTACTTTCCGAAAAACATACTGCTTGACTTTTCCTTTACCATAGGAAATAACTTCTTGAAGGAAGACTTAGGAATTCTACTTTCTTAGTTGCTTTGCCTCAATTTTACTAGGATGTTTATAGTTAAATTTATTTATATAATTTTTGTCTTCAACATATTTATTTTTTTATTTATTTTACTCTTATATTACCGAATTAAATAGTTTTTAGCTCTTCTACTATTGAATTACTACTATTTTTTAGTTCTTCTACCATTGAATTAATTTCTCTTTAATAAATATGTTACACACTACATTTTTTAAAATATTTTTAATATTTTTATTTACATTGATGTTGTGTTATGTAGTTTCTTTTACATAGTATGGTTTAATAATCAAAGGGTGTTATAGATATTTTTTATTATATTTTTAGGAAAAGAGTGTGAAACAAAGAAAAAAATTAGCACTTTTTAGGAAGCTATTTTGCTAGCTAAACACACAAAACACTTAATTCCCAGAAAGTAATTTTTTAGAAGCAACTTGTCAGAAATTATTTATCGAGAAGATGAATCAAACAAATCCTTACTATAAACTAATATATTGATTCTATATAGTCAGATTACATTTTATTTTTGTTTTGAATGTTTATAATTTCATTTACATTCATCTAGGATTTTTTTATGAGCTTCGTTTAGGTTTGATATTCTCTTTTTATTCTAGCTTAAATTGTTGGGTTAGTATTTTAGGCTGCTGCGGACTCGAATCTTCCGACATGAATTTTTCAAATTTTAATTTGGAAAATTTCTGATTTGTACTTGCATATTACTTTTAAGATTCTTTGTATTTGATGTTTAATTTTGATTATAATCCTAATGGGGTGAAAACTCTTCTGCTACTATGATTTTACCCTCCTTTGTAGCACATTTATCCCCGTATTTTAATACTATTGATTGATGGTTTTGTTCAAATTCTTCGACATTTTATTATGGAATTCAAATCTAATATGAAAAGCCAATAAGCTGCTGTACTATCAGAGTTGTTTAATTTCCACCAATAATAATGGGATCAAAATTTAATTTCCAGCACTATAGAAAACCAAAAAAAGTTCCACCTATGAGCGATGCAAGCTTACATATATACCACAATGTAAGTCAGTTAATCACAACTGATTCATCAAAAAAGAACAGAAAAAAAATAGAATGTTACCTGAAAATTTGGAAAAACCAATTTATTCATTCAAGAACCAAAGGATCAAGTCAAGTCCCTCAAAAATAATACGACGCACACCACCGCCAGAATCTTGTAGTGCCAAAAATCAAAAATTTTTGCATGCAATCCCTGCCAAAAACAAAAAAACTCAATATTATTAGCATTGCAAAATTCTCTAATGGAAGTTTATATAGGGAGAAATGTGGTTGACAGTATAACATAAGATTGGAAGAAAAAACTAATGAAGCAACGAATGTTAAACTACATATCAAAGGATGGTATAAATAAGGACTTTCAAAAACTCTTGGGTAGCACCATGGAAGTTTACTTGGACGACATCTCCTGTCTTCAAAGAAAGAAAGCAAGCATTAAGCTTTTTATCTTTTCTTTTTTATCAGAAGGAAACTTGAAACTGTCCATTGCTCTCTCTTTGAAGGGGCATGGGCATGTATACTCTGTTGTATCCTTTCAAAAATTGAAAGAATGGGAGGTGTATATGGATATATTCTTGTCTAGATTCAAAGCGACATCTCAAACCTTGTCGTTTATTATGTGCACCGTGATCGTTAGTCTTGTCGTTCATATTACATATATGACCTACTCATATTTTCTTTTTGTTTTTTAATTGACTATGACCTACTGATATTATATTTAATAAAAAAAGTTTACAGAAAATTAATCCGTGATAAAAGCAATAACTATTTGAAACATTGATTACTTAAATATTGTCATTTATACTAAAATAAGAGTATCCAATGCCACTCTGTACAATTTATTAATTTGAAAGGGGAAAAAAAAACCTAAATTGTTAAGATACATGAGTCTATATAATTTGTTAGTAACTGGGTATTCCATAGGGCTAAAACTTGTTTTCAGGACTCAGGATCAGTTCAAGTTGTGGAGCGTATTAGGATTTGATCAGACATTAAACAGTATGTTCCATTCTTGTTGACATTGAAATCGTGGTTAATTTTAGCAACGGTCACCCTAAATTGAAGAATATTTCACCATAGTCACTAAAGTTACATTTGTTGTAAGGTCACCAAAAATTGAGTTTTATTTTAGGAAGGTTACTATGACTGGTTTTTAGAAATTGTCGGGTCAAAAACATGACAAGGCACGCCACGTCGTTTTAATATCTCCATGTGGATGTTGACGTAGAAACCCAACCAAAAACTGAACCGAAAACCAACCCAATAACTAACCCGATCCAAATTCTCTTCTTTATCTCATCTTCTTCATCGTCCTGGCAGGTAAATTCCTTTAGGGTCTATTTGGTTGACAGGAATTGACACTGGATCATTGGGAATGTAATTCCAATTTTGTTGAAATTAGAATTGAATTAGAATTAGAATTTTGATGTTTAGATAACATATAGAATCGAAATTGAATCATAATTAAAATATGATTAAAATTAGAATTAGTTATTTGAATAATTATTTAATATAGATTAAATATTCAATTATTTATTATTAATTTAATATTAAATAATTAAATATATTTTTAGAGGGAGAGAGAGAGAGAGAGAGGAAGGGAGGGGAGAGAATTGGGAGAGAGAGATAGGGAAAGAGGGAGGGAGGGATAGATAGAGAATTTGGGTATGGAATTGTAATTACAAATTCTTTCCGTTAGCTAAATTACAGAATTAAAATTGATTGGTTCTAATACTTCAATTTCAGGCCCACTTTCATGACTTGCAAACAGTACCTTGAAGAAAGTAGCAAAGGAATCTTCAAGATATTGGTTTCTGGCAGTTCTACTTCTCTTGCAATCTTGTTAAGGAGGAACCAGTGTGAAACAAGAACATCTTTTGGGTTCCGACAAAGGCATATAATCTTGGAACCTGAAGTTTTAATGGCTTTTGGCAACGAAGAGTAAGAGCAAGGCCGTCACAAGGCTACATATGACGTTAGCCGAAAAATATTTCATTGAAATTTTAATAATAGAAAATAGAAAATATATTTTTAAAAATTTTAATATATAAAATCACCAAGTAATTTATAAAATCCAATAATAGAAAAAATATTAATTTTCATTGAATACTTTGTTTTAATAGTGAGATAGTGAACAATATTCTATGTCATATACAAAATAAGTATTTAATTTGCCAAGTAATATTTTTTTATTTTTTTGATGATATTTTTCTTAAAATGCTTTATATAAAAACTAAACTCTATCATAATCGAAGACAACCACAATAAAAAAAACTCTATAATTAGAAAGTCAAGCAATTAGAGCCTTAGTTAATTTTGAATACGTCTTAATTGTTAAAGAGAAAAACATTACTAAAAATTAAAAAATCCAATTGAAAATGTTAGTATAGATTAATAAATTACATTTGGATTAAAAAAAGTATACAAATTGAACATGAACTTAGAACTATTACAAATATTTCTAATTGATATTGTATATTCTTAAATTGAACATGAACTTAGAACTATTACACATCTTTCTAATTGGTATTGTATATTCTTTAATTAAGTATTGTTTACTTTAACTAAATTATACCTTTTGGAACATTATTTTTTTTTTCAACTTTTCATATCTTTTTTGTCCTTAATTTAAACCTCTTGATTCATGAAAAAAAAAGAGAACAAATTAGACCACTCAATAAAACTAGATTAATTTTTTTAATTGACCTAATAATTTTTTATAAATATTTTTAAATTTCATATAAATTTCGATAGGCCCAAAAAATTGGAGGCCCTAGGCCGAGGTCTTAGTGCCTTGCCTTTCAGCCGGATCTGAGTAAGAGATGTAAGTTGCAAACAACTTTGACTAAGGAAGAGAATTGAGGAGTGTAAAGGGTCTTCTTTATGTGCTTCTTTTTTTTGTCTTCTTCTGTTTAACAGGCAAGTCATATTGGGATGTCACTCGAAAGAGTCCTTTCACTTCTCATGCCACTAATATTTCCAGAAGTATCGAACATCTGCACTAGGAAACCGAAATTTTATCAGTTAGACTAATCAGCAAATGAACCTTGATCCATGAAGCAAAGAAGAACGAGGAAAAGAGATGTGATCCAGAATATCTTGTACACTGAAATCCAAAAATGAAGTACAATTTTTTCAATATTTTTACAAAATCACATATAAAATATTGTCCATGTGGTGGCACCAACAATCAATTCTGAATTTCCTTCATGCTAGTCATACACTTATTTGTAAGGAGTATTCTGAAACCAACGATCTCCAGAGAATTGATGTTCTGAGAAGAATCTAGGTTCAATTTGATGAAGATACGTATCAAACTAACAAAACCAAAATTCTTAATCTTCCACATCATGCCATATTCCTATTTCTGAATGTCCATCTTCAGTTGCACAGGCATGGAACATGCCTGTAGTATTGAATGGCAGGGCAACCTCCCCTGTTGCAGACACTGCGATCAAACCAACGCAGCCTTTTGGATTGCGCTCAATGACATAAGCGGCTGCTTCCTTTAGAGAAAGACCTTTGTACTCCATAAGAGCAGCTACATCTCTAGCAACCGTACCTCGTATAATTGCTTCTCCTCTGCCAGTAGCAGAAACTGCGCAAAGATCGTTTGAGTATGTCCCTGCACCTATTATTGGTGTATCCCCAATCCTACCCACCATTTTGTTTACCAGTCCACCTGTAGATGTTGCTGCAGCTAAGTTGCCATTGTTATCAACTGCCACGCATCCAACTGTTCCAATTTGGCTATCCCCGTTAGAAGCTGGTGTTTCAGTTTTCTTTTCTTCTGTAATGGGTTGTGTATAGTCTACCTGGGAATGCAAAACGAGAAGTTAAATCCTAAAGTAAAAACAGCATACACCTGAAGTAGTTTGCAGGTTAAAGATCAAGTCATTAAAACCTGGAAAACGTCTACTCATTCATAGATGATAAATGTCTAATAGAGGGTTCATCCATAAACGCCGGACAGTTTAGCAACAGATCCTCAAATGCATTAATTCTACGTGTAAAGATAGGACAGAAAGAATGTCTACCTGGACCCTGTTGGCTTCTTTAGCCTGCTTTAGCCGCTCAATATTTTCTGGAGTAACAAAATAGCTTGGATCAACGGTTTCAACACCCTAGTCATTTCAACATATCAGAATCAGAAAAGAATACTTCCTGTGAATGGAGATAAATGCACAGCACCGCCTTAGATGTTGAACTTAATAACTTTGTAACTTCAATTGATGAATTTTTTTTTTTGCAAGTTTCTCTAATAGCATAAAGATTGTACTAGTTCACATAATTGGTACACAAAGCTGATCCTAATGTTTTCAAAATTCACTAGTGACAAGAAGGCAAGAATCATAAATTTGAGTAGCAAACTTTGGATTCTGAAATAAGACAAGATCATAGGAAAATAGAAAAACAAAGACTAAAAATTTAAAAGCTATAACTCTTAGATCAATCCAATGATCCTAAAGCGAAAAAGTTTGGATTTCAGGATTAAGAGTTTAAGATTTAAGATTAAATCTAACAGTTAGATCAGCAGCACGATTTTAAAAACTAAAATGAACCATAATAGTAAGGAACAATAAATATCTAAAACTTTCATACATTTTTTCTCGGACTCCCTACAAAATCACATAAAGATCACATCTTTCGATCACAAAAACAAATCAATCATAAAAAGATTTACAAACAAAGAGGGACCAACCTGCTCTCTTGCAAAAGCCTCAGCACCATCAAAACCCAGATAAATATGAGGAGTCTTTTCCATGACTAATCTAGCAATTGAAATGGCATTAACAACAGTAGTAACTCCAGAAACAGCCCCACACCTCTTGGTCTTGCCATCCATGATACAAGCTTCCATCTCCACAGTCCCTGCATTTGTCAACACAGACCCTTTCCCTGCATTGAAGTTTGGGTGGTTCTCCAGCTCTCGCACCTACATCACCAAATTCCGAATTTTCATCTCCATGACTGGTACTGAAGTAATCTAAACCGCACCCAATTCACCAAAATGAATAGAAAGTGGTGATTTTTCATTGGAATCCATGTGGGTACTGATCAAATTCAAAATCAAAGAAACTGTGATTGCATGTGTGGGCTTATGTATGTGTACGTACCACAAGTTCGACGACGTCGAGGGGGTGTTTGTTGGACTGGAGGGCGGAGATGCCGACCTGGAGGCAGTGGCGGAGAGCGGCTTCTCGGGGGAAGCGGCGCTCAGGAGGGAGGGAGCGGGGGATGTCTCCGGCCCCGCCGTGGAGAGCAATAGACCAGCCCATTTGTCGATTGGTGAGTTCCTTCTGAGAGCCTCTGGGGGTGAGAGGCAGCGGCAAGGACATGGGAGAGTGTTGTTCGGTTTCTTTCTGTTGGAGGGAACTCCCAACTTTTATAGGCAGCCGTTAATTTTCTGCTTTGTATCCGGCGCAGCAAAAAAGTACAAAAAGAATTCTTTTTCCTTTTTTTTAGTGACTCTTGTCTAAATTCAACTTAATTTAGCTTATTTTCATAATTTTAAAGACACTTTAAAAATGGCCTTAGGGTTAGGGACCTTTATACGGGACTGGAAATTTTAGATTCGAGTTCATTGGGACAAGGAGGTCTAATATAGTATTAAGATTGTAGTATCATAAAAAAATGCACTTTAAAAATATTTTATTAAATTAATAAAGTGATTCAATAGTTTAGTTTGAGTTGGAAAAAAAAATCTCAACATAAGTAGCACACTTTTTATATTATTTTAGGAGGAAAAGAGAAAATCAAATAATTATTTCTTCGTATTGATGTTAATTCTAAATGCAATGCTAACATGGACGACGCTTACATGGTATAAACTCTAAAACGAAATATTTTACTAAAAAATATAATTTTTTTGTTCATTCTCTAATTATTTATTTTTAAATATCATCTGAAGAATTCACTAAATTGCCATAAAAAAGAATTCTCCAAATTGATGTTTTTGTTTAATTTTCGCAGCACAAATATTGAGAAAATTACTTATATTTTAACAATTTCACAGAAATAGGTAGTTATAATTGAATTGTAGCAATTCTTTTGCAGGTATAGTGTAAAACAACTTTGTTGTGCTATTGAAACTCATTTCATTCATTCTATTCCAAGTTTGGAACTGAGTAGACGCAAACTCATTCCACCATGGAGAGATGGACTGACTGTAACTGTTTTTATTGCCAGTTCGACCATTTCAAGTAAGGATGTCAAAATAGGTCACAACATGATAACACAACACACGTAACACGTAAATTTAACGAATTAGAATTGAACATAAACGGGTTCGTATCATAAATGGGTCGACTCGTTTATGACACGAACTAAACAGATCGTAAATTATATAATATATGTAACATATATAAAATATTTAATTTGAGACATTTTATATAAGTACAATACTAAGTTACAAACTTACAGTGTCACATATTTTTTTATATTAATTTTAATTATATTTTTAATTTAAATTGTATTAGAAATGAATTGTTAAATAGGTTAAATAGGTCATAAATGAGTTAAGTTGGTTAAACAGGTTGGCAGGTCGCATCAACCCGTTTAAAAATTGTGTCGTGTCGTATTAACCCATTTATCAAATAAGTCGTTTTCGTTTCAATCTTAGTCGTATCACCAGAGTAAATCGACCAGCCAACCCATTTTGACACCCCTAATTTCAAGCATGACCTCATGATTCCACTCACCACAGACACAGCACACGAATCGTTTTAGAAGAAGATGATTCAGATTCTTTAAATAATCGTAGGATCATGTCACTTAAAATGGACTGAAGCAACCACTCTGGAAAAGTTGCCAATAATTCTTTATCTTGTTAAATATTCCGCAATATAATGGTGCTAGCAGAATAACCTGTTGTTTCAACAAACTAAGCAGATGAGGCTGCCTATTAGCAAAACTTCGGTTTAAAATTTTAATTTTAGATTCAATGATATCTAACAGAACCAAATTACAAATTAATAACCAATAGACTTATAATCTATTAATATTAAAGTCGTATCTTAAACCTAGAAACTGAAGGTTCGATTAAGATTTTTATATAAATCGGTGTACTACGAGAACTTGCGATTTTGATATCAATGCAAGCATAAATTGGACGGTCTTTCTGTTCATTTATATCCACAGAAGACAATTATTGCTTACTAAATGGTTTCCTAATCATTTTTTTTTTAAAAAAGTTTCCTTTTTAAAAAAAAATAAAATAAAAGATGGACTAAAATTCAAAACAGGTTTTATCCCCTACCTCTTCCAATAATTGAACCCGGAATTCTCCAGGTGAAAACAAAGATTCAGCCGCCAAACCCAACTCCTGGGAATTAAAAAAAAGGTTTCTAATTAAGCACAATGCTTCAGCTTCATCACATTACACATGATACCATTTCTTTTCTCTATTTATACTGTTCTGTTACAGAACGCATATGGCACGTCCTAGACTGATGTGCCCATCCTAATTTTTTCCAGAATACGACCAAAGTTTGTCATCCAATTCAGCATAATTCAATCCCCTATACATAATTAAGCATATCGGGAATTTCAAGATGCATAAAAAACAACCAACTTGCCCAATTTACTTTCTAAAAAACTACATTACAGTAGTGATTCCGTGACATGTGTTAAGTATATCAAGCACAATGATCCAGTCATTTGTCATCTTAGTTGGCAGAATATAAAACCACTTACGAGGACTGAGAAATAAGAATAAAAAAGGGACACAATTTGCATTTTATACTTGAGACTTCATACGACTTCAGCATTCATGATGTTGCAACATGCAAAAAACTGTATCAAAGATTACCATAATCATAATTAGATCAAAAGCATTAGATGAACCTTACCCTTCCCACGTTACAAGAGAGTCGAATTAATCAACATGAATTTATCTCGGCAGACTCCAGTGTCGTGTTCCTGGGAAAGTCCTATTCTTCTCTGAAGTAAGAGTGTTCTTCATCCAAAACGCCCTGACAAGAAAAGATGCATTATCCAGACACTGAAAAACTAGAACGAGCTTGAAGAGAGGAAAAAAAAGAACCTGTAATGGAAAAAGCTTCAAAGAAACCTTAATTATCAGAATAGCAGCATCTTTGTGTATCACCTCGTTGTATTCATGACAGACAATACTCTATGACATGAAAAACAAAATATATGATAATTAGACTTGCCCTTGCTATAAATGTTAGACACATAAGTATAGAGGAGACGCACATGAACACAATTTGAGCAGCCTCCAATGCAGTTGCACGATGTGAGGAGTTCCAAAGCAGAATTCAGAAGCTCCGTGAAATAAGGTTGAATCTATAGCACAATGTAACATATCCAAATTAGAAGTGAACTGCAAAAATTTAGCATCTTATGCACTTCAAAATTTCACTTATATACAGGAAGTATTTTTCATCTTTAGAAATGATATATATCTCATCCTCCAAACCCTAACCACAAAGAAAATTTCAATTGACGATTGAGAAGGAAATTAAAGCATTACACACTCATGCACACAGCTTTCCAAAAATTCTGACTCCTAAATCCTATGTGGTGTTTGATTAGTTAACTAGGTACAAAATTGCAATTACCCTACAACACTAAACTGAGCTGCTTTAGTAAATAAATCGAACCAAACCAAACAAACTAATATTTTAATTTGATCTTTACTATGAAGACCTTCCCATTTTTTCGGTTATTGTGAAAGAAAAAAAAAAACAACAAAACCAATCATTACTTTTGTTAAGTAACCAATTTAATCGAACCATTTGAACTTATACTCTCTATATATTGTTAAATATTTATTATGGAAACTCTAGAAATTTTTGAATTTCAATCAATGCCACCTGCATTGAGACACCAGTCCCTCCTGGACGTTGATCGCATATAAGAATAAGCTCTGGAACATATCGTGTATCATGTGGGTTTGGACATTCCGGAGCCAAGTCAGATGAGTTGCACCTGATATATCTGCATGCCAGATCATAAAGAATGGTGCTCAAAACCAAACAAGAAAAAAACCCAGACAAGCAATCTAAAAATTTTTATGTCAAGCAGATTACAGACCCCTAACCTCTAGTTCTTCAGAACAAAGACAAGCAGCAGATTCATTGTGGAGAGGGCGTTGAAGTAGTATACTTACAGAGGCACCACATTAAGAAGAGCATGGGAAGCAGCATGCAGACCCCCTCTGAAAGCAAAATCTTTTTCCTCTACTGATTGCTTAATTGATTGAGAAACTCGAATCCAAACTGCCTGTATGCAAGTGCAATGATATGTAGCATACATTTAATAGAATAATTAATAAAATAGAGTATTATTAAACTTAAGCAATTACGGAAACAAGAAGAAAATGATAAGAATTGATCAGTAATAACTGTATATGCACCTGTGATTCATAAGAGTATTTAGGCAGTGAAAGATCACATGTATCCAAAATTTTGTTGCTTCCTCTCTGGATGATATAGTAGCCAAACCAAGTAGTAGTAACTTTGCAAGAACATGCTTGAGCTGTTGTTCTTGAAGATTGATTCTTGAAAATCCTTATAGGATAAGCCTTAAAAGAATGCAACACAGGTTCTAATTGAGAAACTTATGATTTAGTGAGCCACTTAGAAGAGAGTCAAATCAAAAGATGTAAAAAAAAAAAGCTTTCATGATTTTTACGCCATTATATGAAGGTCTTTATTCACTCCCAGTCTCAAGAAAAAAAAAGGAAGAGAAAAGAAAAGGGAAGGGAAGAAAACTTCTTTCCTATACTGTAAATCTACGGAACCAAAATCCTTTGCTAATCAAACCGACGGTATTTGCAAATAATGTTTTTATCTTATCGAATATATCCTTAAAATTTTACCCTAAAATAAGCCATGTGTTCAATGCTGTCATATAGCATTCCTCCAACCATCTGGCACACAAGTCCACTTCTTATGGTAGACAACCAGAAAAATAAAAAAGTGACAGGTCAACAAAAAGAACCGTTTACCTTACACTCGTACCAGCTTAGTTAATAGTCTGACAATAACTAGTGGTAATTAAAAAGTATAAAGTATGATACAAAAAAAAAAGATATGTAAGAGTGGACAGAAAGCTGAGGACCCGAAGCCTATAATACTTACCATGTCACCACCAAAAACATGAATATCCATGTAATCACGAGTTTTTGTATAATATTTCAAATTGGATTCTCTGCACAAAGCAATCTTTTCTGATATATTCAGATCCAAGACCAGATAGGTTTTCCCTTGGTTCATATAAACAGCTCCTTCATATACCTAAGTCATAAGATCAAACACAGGGATGGAAATAAACAACTGAAAATAAGCAAATGGAGCGAATATTAAAAACTACAGGTCTTCAATAAACGAAAACTACTGATTTGTTGCCTGAAAGAAAGCCTTGCTTTCCTCAATCTCTTCAATGACTTCATCCCGATGTACATCTATTACTTTGTATCTCACAGTTTCAATTGCCCGAATGCTAACTACTCGTGAAGGTGTTTTCTACAAGAAGGAAAGAGAAGTACTGAAAATAAGTCTTAATAGAAAGACCACATATATGACAGATATAGCAATATTATTTTTGGATCTGAAAGATGCGAAAAAACATATTCTACCTCATGCCCAATGTAGCTCCATATGATGGCAGAAGAATCACATGAAGGGTCAGAACTCAGTTCTCCTTTATTTTTTAGGATAATACTGCTTCTCTTAAACCAGAGACAAAATATTTCTCATCATAAATCAAACTCAATTGGTGTTCAACAGCAGCACAGGTCAGATGCTGTTCAAGCACCTACAAAGAAAAAGTCATCAGATTAAACATAAGTTTGCAAGCTTTGGGGCCTCCTATGGTTCATTATCAATCATAGAAAACTCCAAACCTTTTGGTTTTGGGCATCAACGTAGCAGCACTCAATTGGGCCATCAAAGAGTTTCCTAGGATATCTCATGAAATACTGATCGAGAGGTCCCTCAAATGCTACGTAAACAGCTAGAGATGGCCTCTCTCTTCTACCGGATCTGCCAGCTTGTTGCCATAGGCTAAGAAGA
>CAODLS011587305.1:0-11196 GCA_948243855.1 Flueggea neowawraea
AATTCCCAAAAAATAAGCAAAATTCGAAACTAACCCTAACACATTCAAGGACTCATCAAATCTCGTAATTCCAAGTCTAACCTCTGTTGACTCTCAGTTTTGATGATTTTAACAAAACATGTGAAAAAGTTAAGCAATGCACATTGCAGCTAATGATAAGCACATTGCAGTATGATCAACGTACGTTCCATTTGATACAAGTCAAGTTGATCATATTTGAGTTTTCCAATTGAGGTACAAGTCGCGCAACATAATATACAAGTCGCGTTATCGAGTTGAACTAAGGAGGCAGTAGGCATCTGAAAACTACAAGTCGTATTGCATGAAGCTCAAGTCACATTATGTGAATGAAGTGCTCTCGGCATGAGTTGCACTTATCTACAAGTCATGTTATAGAACATACAAGTCACGTTATGTGGATGAGGTGCTCTCGGCATGAAATACACTTGTGTACAAGTCACGTTGTAGACTATACAACGTTGACGAGAATGAGCATCAGACTTGAAGTGGACTTGAGAGTAATGGAAATCGATGTTATATTATCTTTCACGTCATGTTGTGAGTAAATGAGTCACCTTTGAAATCTTTCCTCAACGTACATTACACACAGATACAAGTCACGTTGTATGAGGTGATGTCAGCTTCTGACAAGTCGTCACCTCGGGATTCAAATTTGAATATTCTCTGACGCCTGACGCAATCACATGACAGAATTAAAGGATAGATCTTGAGAAGATCGACAACGCACGTTGAAGGTTGAAGTGCCATAAGCAACGCACATTAAGGCATGATCAATGCATGTTGCAAATAGACACAAGTCATATTGTACGAAGGAAATTTCCAGGTGAGCATTTTGGATAGAGACACAAGTCACGTTGCATACACACAAGGTACATTACATTGTGTAACAGTTGAGGTCGAAGCATCAGAGTTGGATGCAAGACATGTTGAAAGGAAGGAATTCACGTTGTACGTCAAAGGGACATCTACAACGCACGTTGCATTTGTTACAATGCACATTACATCGGCTGATGTCATCAAAATTAGAATATCTTTCTCGTTACTTAGAATATGTGGACATGGAAGGGAACACTAAAATTGATCAAGGAGTTAAAAACTTGGATAAAAAAGACTTCGGGGTGAGAATGGTCCACACTGCCTTCAACAAGGTGTTGCAACCCAAGTCTCACACATAGTCACCATTCATTGTGCAAGACGAGAGTTCTATGTATATCTTGACGAAGGGCAAGACAGTGAACTTCGCTTGGGTTGTGATTGATTGGATTTTAGAGAAGGTGAAGAATTTCAACCTTCCAACATTTTCCTTGAAAGGAAGGCAAAAAGAAGATAGCATGCCCTATGAGAGTCATTTGACCAAAATCTTCAAGCATTTCAAGGTCAAGTTGAATGGATTTGAATCAAAGCAAGTGATAGAATCAAAGAAGATTCAAATCGATTCATTGAGGACAATGAGACTGTATGAGACAGTGGAGCGGGGCTTTGTATTCTATCTCTACTTAAGAGATGAGGATGTGATGGTCAATCCTAAGAATGAAGTGATGAAGCCTAGTCCTGAAGATAGAATGATAATTCGGAGGGCTCGATATGACAAGAGAAAGGCTTCTATAAGGAGAAAAGAGCAAGAAGTTGATGAGAGTTCCCAGCCTACTGAGACAGTGGATGCAAGATCCAATGAGATTGCTAGCTTGAGGAGAAAGCTTCAAGAATTGAAGGCAAATTTTGAAGCTTTTCAAGAAGAGACAAGAGGAAAATTTAAGACTATGATAAGCCTCCTTCAAGATAACAATGAGCTATTGATTAGCGTGCAATCAAGGACTCGGGAGAAAACCAAGTAAGAGAAGGAGGATGAGATGACAATGGAATAGGCTCGGACCATTCTTCAAAAGTGTAGATAGTTTATGGAACAAGACACTTCACCAGAGGAAGATACTTCAGAATCAAGTGGTAGAGGCACTTCTAGAGTTGAATTTGTTCCATCTACTGGGATTCAGATTGAAGAAATAGTAGAGGAAGTACCGACAGTTGAGTATGGTCCACATCCTCCCACCACTGTGGTTTTGAGTGATTCCGATGATGAGAAGAGGAGTAAAGATGACATCGATCGGACTTATCAACATCTGTGGATTATAGATCCTAAAAATCCATTGTTGTGATTTCTAGGCTCATGATCCATATTTTGTCATGCATCTCATTTGCATTTTGTATTTATTTTTGTCTTTGATTTTTAAAACTCTGTTATCTATGACTTTTATAATGAAATTTCAGTATTTTAGCCATTTTGTCTCTTATGTTCTATTATTTTTAATCTTTGTTATCTATGCCTTTTTAATGTTGACAAAAAAGGGGAGAAATATTGGCTAATAGTTTGTATAAAACTGCTCGATTAATTTGTATAACTTGAACTTTTATAAATGAACTTGTATGCTTGACCTAACCATTGTGACAAGGCTTAAAAAACCTTGATCAAATTTGCATTTTTGTATTTTGTTTAAGTTTAAAATAGTTACATTGATTAAGAGGGAGTGCAAACTCTTTCCATGTTCTGTCATCATCAAAAAGGGGGAAAATATTGACTCTCAGTTTTGATGTTTTTAACAATATATGTGAAAAATTTAAGAAATGCACGTTGCAGCTAATGATAAGCACATTGCAGCATGATCAATGTACGTTCCACTTGATACAAGTCACATTGATCATATTTGGGTTTTCCAATTGAGGTACAAGTCGTGCAACATAATATACAAGTCACATTACCGAGTTGAACTAAGAAGGCAGTAGGCATCTGAAAACTACAAGTCGCGTTGCATGAAACTCAAGTCACGTTATGTGGATGAGGTGTTCTCGGCATGAAATGCACTTGTCTACAAGTCACGTTGCAGAGAATGAGCATCAGACTTGAAGTGGACTTGAGAGAAATGGAAATCGACGTTGTATTATATTTCAAGTCATGTTGTGAGTAAAGGAGTCACCTTTGAAATCTTTCCTCAATGCACGTTGCACACGGATGCAAGTCACGTTGCATGAGGTGATGTTAGCTTTTGACAAGTCAGCGCCTCGAGATTCAAATTTGAATATTCTCTGACGCCTGATGCAATCACATGACAAAATCAAAGGACAGATCTTTGGAAGATCGACAATGTTGAAGGTTGAAGTGTCATAAGCAACGCACATTAAGGCATGATCAATGCACATTGCAAATGGACACAAGTCGCGTTGTACGAAGAAACTTTCCAGGTGAGCATTCTGGATAGAGACACAAGTCACATTGCATACACACAAGGTACATTACATTATGCAACAGTTGAGGCCGAAGCATCAGAGTTGGATGCAAGACACGTTGAAAGGAAGCAAGTCACGCTGTAAGTCAAAGGGACATCTACAACGTACGTTGCATTTGTTACAATGCACATTGCATCGACTGATGTCATCAAAATCAGAATATCTTTCTCGTTTCTTAAAGGCTTTTTTAAGTCTCACAATGGCTACATTTTGGAACCTACCTATAAATAGAGGTACACACTTCAGAGAAAGAAAGATAACGCATTGAGAGTGTGCCCAAGCTTTGAAAATTTCATTCTTGACTTTCTCTCACTAAGTGTTTTCAAGTTCTTACACCACAGTTAGCTTTTGTATTGCTATTTGCTTTGAGAGTTGGTGTAAGAAGATCATACTTGTTCTGTTAATCTTGCTGTGAACAAGCTTTGGTTGTAAAGCTTGTGAGTAGAATAGGTTTGCTTGTTTGGTTCCTTAGAAAAACAAATGGGTATTGGTTTACTTGTTAAAGTTAGTAAAAACAAGGGATTGTAAATGTTGTCTTGTAAGCCTGAAAAATATGAGGTTGTAACGGTTTGCCTCCACCCGTAAGTGAGGAAGTGATAGTGGATTGAAATTCTCTAGTTAAGGCTAGAGGAGTGGGCGTAGGTCAAGGAGGACCGAACGACTATAAATTGCGGATTTTTTTTCTCTCTCCCTTACTGATTTTCATTTCAGTTTCTGTGGTTGTGTTGGATTTAGCTATTAAAGTTTGCTTTTCAAAATATTGCCAAAAGTTTTCAAAAGCTTTTATACTTAGCAAGATATTCAATTCACCCCCTCTTGGATAACCATATTGGGATTATAACCTCAAACAATCATAATCTAACAACCTACAAGATCCATTTCAACAGAAACATCCAAAATCCAAAACCCAAGAAAATTCGGCCTAAAAGAGATTCTGAAATTAAATGCACGAAATGATTGAAAATGAGAGATTGGAATTGAAATCTTACCTCTAGAGATGTTTAGGGTTGTGGAAGCAATGAGATAAAGAGAGAATCGATCTGAGAGTGAGAGAGTGTGAAAAATGGGAGATATGATCTTACGTACTTTACTAATGATCTTACGCACGTTAATCATTCAAAAACCCAGTTTACATACGTTAGTGTCAATCTCACATATGTTTGGAGCTAGTGCCAAACCCCAGGTTACGTACGTTAATGTCAATCTAACGTACGTGTGGCGCTGGAGCCAAACTTACGGTGAAGTTTTCCTGAACTTGTTTTGAATCATCCTCGAGGCTCCATAACACCAAAACTTACAAAACTAACATCATTTAATCATCATTAATAATTGACTCATCATCTTCAAACACCTAAACATCATCAAAGCAATCAAGGATCAAATAAGAGTTGATCGGAAAGCCACAGAAGATTAGTCGAAAATCAACAAGGTGTTACACATCGCATCTCCCTCCTTCGTACTCTCTCTCTTCTGGTTCGTTTTTCATGCCGTTGTTGTTGTTTCTCTTCTAGTGCCTCGTTCTTCGTCGTCGCCGAACATCGTGCCTCTTTCTTCGTCAATCCACAACGACATCAAGCTCTCAAGGAGAAGCGACGGCTAGGGTTCCAAATCTTAGTTGCTGCCTCTTTTATTTTTTTTTTATTTTACACAAATACCCTTGTTTTTAAAACAATTTCAAAAAAAAATTATTGTTAAAACTCAGAAAAAATTTAATTGTGTTTGTTTTAGCTTGTTTTCAATGACTTTGGATTGATTTGTTTGAATTATATTGATTTTGTGCATGGACGGATACATTTGGAGACACGCGGATACATTTGGATATCTGCATATGCATACCAGCGGATACATTTGGATACATTCCTAAAACACTAGACACCAAATTAATTTTTGCTAAATAAAATAAAATAAAACTAATAAATATAAATACATAACTTAATTTAAGAAATATAAATATTACACAAAATTATATAAAAATTAAAATTTGGATAGATTTGGATACTATAAAAAATTGAGATTTGGATATTTTTTAGAGATTATTGAAAAAATTTGTAAAAATTATATCAAAAATTATAATTTGGAGGCATTTAATTTAATAAAATATTATATTAAAAATTTATTAAATTAAATTTATATAAATTATAATTTAGAGACATTTAAATATATATGGATACATCTTGATACTACTAGATACATTTTGAAAGATTAAATTTTTTCTCCCTTAAAATTTATTTTGCAAAAAGATCAATTTTAAAAAAAATATCTCAAATTATTAATCAATTTCTTAATAAATTAAAATTTTAACATTTTTATAAAATATTTTAAACATATTTTTATTTATTAAAATGTGTTTACTGCATCATAAAAATGTAATTCTAAATTTTAATTTTTCCTATGTGGGGTCAAAATCTAAAAGTGGCGATGCCCCTCGCCATAGGTGTGCGAAAGGGTCGGGCTGAAACTCAAAAAGCGAGCAGACCGCGTTAACACAACACACTAACTCATGCCCATTTTCCGCATGCACACACTAACTCATCACTAATCACATAGACGCAAACCTATCCCCATCCCGTTCCTTTGTCACCCTATAAAAACAAAATAAAAATCATTACAACACCCAAACCCCATTAAGCATAGCCGGCCTTTATAAGGTCACCGCCATATACTCCCCTCATCTTTTACTCTCCCTCTCCATCACAGCTTTCGCTGTTCTCTCTTTCTTTCCGGAGATTTCTGGATCGGTTCTATTCGATCTGAAAGTTGAACCCATCTGGGTTTTGCCATTTTTTCGTGGGTTACACAGAGGGGTGACCGCCATGGTTTCAGCCACACAAAAACAGCAGCAGCAACAGCAATCACAACCTGAAGCACAGCCAGCTGCTGCAACAACTGCGGAGGAAGAGGCCTTGAAAAGGAATACTGATTGCGTTTACTTTCTGGCTTCTCCTTTAACCTGCAAAAAGGTTCTTTCTTTTCTTTCGTTTGCTTTCTTTGGTGCTAAGTATTTTTTGGGTTACTTTTGTTTGGCCATTCCATCTTTTCTAGGATCTGGGGTTCCTATCCTATTAGGGTTTCAGATTTACGATTTACTTGATTTTTTGCGAATCAATCATTTTAGGATTTAATTTTCTGAATCATAATTTCGTGGGGAACTGCCCTGATGAGTTTTACTAGGAGATTAATAGTTGAAATCTTGATTTATAATAGTCGAAATCTGATTTATCTTCGATTCAAATTGAAACATTAAGCATTGTTTTAGGGTTTCATGGCTTCTTATTTGACTCTGGAAAGTCTTAATTTTCTCGTTTCTACTTCTTAAAAGTAGGGCTAATAGAAGGAACTGGCACATGCTGCCTTTTGCCGTTTGATTCAAAAATTGAGAACTTTCAATTTTTATTTTTTATATTTGAGGGATTATGGAAGTTTTTCTCATTAATTTTGTATTGTGGCATTCTTCATGCTAGTTAAATTTCCTTGTTCATGCTAAGTAGATTTATTTATTGACAATTTTTAGTTTACTGGAGTTGATTTTTACAGCTCATTTGTGAATTATTATCTTAAAAATATTCACTTGCTGCATTAATCAATAGTGTTTTAGACATTCCATGTTACTGGTTGATAATTTTTTTTGCAATTTGTGCATGTTTTGCATTTTGCTATCAATGCAATCAATTTTGTGTTGATTTTGGTCTCTAAATGTCATGTTGTCCTGATTGCAAATGTAGAATTTCCAGCTTCTGTTGGATTATGCTTAACATTAATCCTTGTGATCCAATATGTTGACAGGGAAGCGAATGTGAGTACCGCCATAGTGAGTATGCTCGAATTAACCCCAGGGATTGTTACTATTGGATGAATGGGAATTGCTTGAATCCAAAGTGTGGATTTCGTCATCCAGTAAGTATTTCATCTCAGTTTGATTTATAACTATTATTGTTATTATTTAGGATGATGTTTTTGGATATTTCTTTAAATGAGACTAAAGCCTTTTAATGATAATCATGTTATTTTTGCAATCTTCTGGATATAAATGGTTCTTTATTCTGCTGTTTTCAGCCACTTGACGGATTGTATGGAAACCAAGCTGCTGCCTCTGCAGGATCTACATTGCCTCCACCACATACTGCAACATTGCCTTCTGTGCACACTCCTTATAATTCCGGGAAACAGCCAGTTCCATGCATTTTCTTCCAGAAAGGGTTCTGCTTGAAAGGTGACAAATGTGCTTTCTTGCATGGGCCAAATCCTGCTAGCAATAAGGTTTCATTGCCGACTGCACCTTCCAATAGCATTGAGCCCACTCCAGTGAAGAAGTCTTTTGGTAGTCTTCAAAAGTGCACCCAAGAGCAGAAGGCTTCATGTGCAAATCTGTCTAAGACAGCCGAGCCAAATGAAGCTAAAGCTGTGAAGAAAGCTGAATTTGCATCATCAAGAAATGGAGTTGGTGTTGAAAGGGATGTTCGGCAGCCTAGAAGCATTGATGATGTTCCTAGACATAAGGCAACAACTCTACCTACCATTCCCAATGAGAACACTACTTGTTCTAATCGATTGCATCAGTCACAGATAGAAGAAGACCATGGTTTCCAGAATGATAAGGATGCTGATGACCACTTTAGGGATTCATCTCCTGGCTTTGATGTTCTTGTGGATGATGAGTTGAGAGAGGCTGAATATTACCATGGGGAAGATCACTTGAAAGGTCGTGAAGGAAGGAACTCAAAATCTGTGGATAATTATGTCATGGGGCATTCTGCTGATTACAGTTCAATGGCTGACATTGACCAAGAAACATATCATGATCCACGTGGTTATGACTCCTACGAACCTATGCAAGGATATGCTTGGGAGCAGCATAGAGTTTCATCTGACAGAAGGATAGTGGGTGCAACACATCTAGAAAGGGGAGGATACCCAATCTCTGATAGTCCTGAACACATTGAGGAATCCGAACTCCGCAATAGATTGTCAAAACAAAGAAGAGGTAATGGCTTGAGATCAGTAGTCAGTCATGATTTTGTCCAGGACAATCAGACAGAAGACCGAGGACACCGGCGATCTCATCGGTTACCATCACATGAGAGCTCCATCAGCAGTCGTCTTCGTGGTAGAATTAAACTTCCAGGCAGATCTCTGAATGATGGTGGTGATCCGCATATAGAAAGAGAAATGAACAGAGGTAGGATTTGGGGTAGATTGTCACCAGGGAGACTCCGTGACAGAATAAAAGGTAGATTGGAGGAGGATTACAACCCTGAAGGAAGAAACCTTAGAGGTCATGGGATAAGAAAAGAATTAATTGATGACAGAAATACTGATTTTGCCGCTCCAAAAAGTCTTGCAGAACTGAAAGGAAAAAATGCTGAGGTTGGGAACCAACAAATCCTGGGAAAGAGAAAGCAATTGGAAAGTCAACAACCTGAAGATCTTTCGTTCGAAGGGCCACTGTCTCTCAGCGAAATTTTAAAGAGAAAAAGAGAAGCTGAAGGGACAGCTGTTGGCAGTGGAATTCAACCAATTAATAAGGATGATGATAATCAGAAAGATGAGAAAAATAACGGAGTACCTGAAGGCAAGAGAGAATCCAAGTCTGCCATGACTGAAACTGATGAAGTTGAAAATGTGGGTGTTGCGGATGATCAGTCTCTACAGCCAACCCTAAATGAGTTCGGGACTGATGGTGGAATTATTGGAGACGATGGAATGGAATACAACGAGTATGAAGGTGAAGAACAGAGGGATGGGGACTACGAATATGATCAAGATTACGAAGGGGAATATAACTATGAAGAGGGTGAAAATGAAGTCGAAGACGAATATATAGATGAAGAAGATGGAGATGACTTTGCTAAGAAAATGGGTGCAGTGTTATCGTAAGAACTTTTGTGCTAGTTCGGTATGCACCTGGTTTGTCCAGGTACTTGGGAGCTCATTTAGGTTGGTTGGTCAAAGGGTGGATGATATGGATTGCCTTTGTAGGATTAGGTATATGAAGTTCTTGTATTATCAGTTTTAAACTTATTTTTTGTATTTTAAACTACTGAATGCAAATTATTCTTCTTTGTGTTGGAGGCATTTTGGAGTGCCCGTCGGTGCTCGCACAATGCTGCAAAAGCAGAAAATAAGAATTCTTTTCCTATCATATTAAGTTTTGCTGTTTGGGATCGACAGATTTTGCAGTCCTCTCTCACTTCCGCGAATGGCAGTCGATCTACTTTTTCTCGAGCAGTTAAGATGGGGTGAAGCTCCCCCCGCCCACTTTCTTGGCTATTGAATTTTTTTTGGGATTGAATCTTCAATTTCAAGGTTTTTTTCCGTTTTCTTTGCATGAGCATTTTGTTAATCTTTTTCAATAGCTATTTGCAATTTACAAAAAAATAAACGTTGAAAATTTAAAAAACTGAATGCCAAGACGGGTAACAATTACAAAATATATATGTAACATTTGGGAGAGCAACTCACTATACAACTTATAAACAATTTAACTAATCAAGTATGTGAAAGATAAAGCAATTCAAAAAAGAGCCAAAAGCTTACGCTTGAATCATGGAAGGACTTGAGACTAAATATACAGCTTGCAAACAGTTACCCAGTCTAGGCAAATGAAATACTACTTGCTAGAGTTATGCCCAAGTTCCAAGGTAAAAGAAAGATAAATGCAAATGGTAAACTGACAGGTAAAGCAACCTAATGTGCAGTAGCTCTGTTGTTCCCATATCGTATAATTGTATATGGATTAAAATATTTATAAGGACTTGACTACTAAAGTAACCCAAACTTGAATTTTTGAGCTTAGCAGTTAGATACTCATTAGTTGTCAGATGTTGCTTAAGTACAGCTACGTGCTTATAGCGGGTCGTGGCAATTGTGTTATCAAAGCCACTCCGGGAAAATCTTAACTAATGGCGATGCTGGGCAAACCTCAGGAGTTGAGAGGAAGGCCCTGAGTCTAGGCGAATCCTATATCAGCAGGTTGAGTATAGGTGAATCCCATGCCGACAAAACATGAGAGAGATTCTGGGTGTCATGATTGGAAGGCTTGGCGATGAGGACGACACAAAACACATGGGGCGGTGTAATACCCCGCCCGTTCCGGTTAGGATTCCTGTAGCTTTCCGAGTGGGACTGCTTTGATCTTTAGGATATTTGGAGTATGAATTTAGGTTATTGATGTTAAATGGTGTTGGTTAAGTTTTTGAGTCGTTTAGTGATGTTATCATGTAAGGTCAGGAGCATGCGTACGGAAGCGAGGAAAACCAAGGAAGGCAAAAAAGTGTGCCTTACGTACGTTAGTCATAACTAACATACATAAAGCATGCCTTACATACGTAAGGTTATATCTTACATACGTAAGGTGTTGTTTTTGCACCGTACGTGTTTTCGATGTTTGACATACGTGAACTGGGTCTCTAGGATGATTTACGTAAGTGAGATTTACTGTGACGTACGTGAGGTCGGGTCTGATGCTTATGGAAATGATTTTTAACCCGATATCGTACGCTAGAGGCTGGGTGACGTACATGAGGGTCCCCTAACGTACGTGAGGTAAATAGTGACGTACATGGGTTTTGATTATTAGTTTTGTGCCCTAGTCCAATCATTGATATACATTGCCATTATATTTATTATTTAATAAAGAGACATTTCATTTCATATCTATGAAATATTATATTGTTTATGACAATAACACATCCTTGAATTGTTTATTCTTCCTTATGTCATCAAGTGTGACTTGATAGTAAAGCCATAAGGTGAAAGGAATATTATTCTGAAAGTTCCTAATCGATTGTTATCATGGGAATGATAGCAATTCAAGGTTAGTATGTTACTAAGATGATAATAATGTTTTACTGATTATAGATATGTGATATCACTTAGAATATAGATACATGTTATGGA
>CAODLS011587510.1:0-12592 GCA_948243855.1 Flueggea neowawraea
TTAAGAGATTTATCCATTCAACTGTCAAATTTTACCGCACATATAAGAAAAATAGCTTGAGTCCGTTAGTTTAAGAAGAAAGGTCGCAAGTGGCGTCTATCATGTAATTAATCCAATATGTTATCATATGATATATGCCCACTAAAATCAAATAACGAAACCCATACGACAAAGAAGGTCCAACCTAGTAAGACTAATATAGAAGACTAAGTCTTCAAGTCTAAGTAGAGGCCCAATAAATCAAGTCCATTGATGATGTGGCACAAATAACCTGCAAAATAAGTAGCAGATCATTCATTATCTACTTTTATAAATATCTCACACGATCTCATATTTAAGGTAAGTGATGCTTGTTTCACTTCTCCCTTTAGTTGGGATAAGAATTGAGTTGAGTATTGCAGGGTGGACAGGGAGCGACTCCCCATCCCTTCCCTTATAGGAGATGCGAACTTGAGGAATTGAGGACACGGAGAACCAAAGAACTCAATAGTCAAAGAATTGAAGAGCCGGAAACTAGCAACCTTGAGTTGAGAAAATGGTAACACCCGAACTTAGAGATTGGAGTTTAAGACTTAAAGGCCCAAAGCTAATAGCTCGAAGAACCCCAAGCTTGGAAACATCTTCTCCAACTTATAAATTTATTGTTGTATTTCCAGGCAACAACATTTTAATTTTAGGTTTCCAATTAGTTTTCATTTGGTTTCCAATCAGAAATAATTAAGTTGGAGCTCTCCATTCGATTTCCTTTTGGTATTTTATCTACATGTATCATATATTCATAAATTGAAGTATGTAAAAAGAAAATTATTTTAGAAAACAAAGAAAACCATATAAGAACTTAGATGAAAAATACAATCTCTCTCACCAAACAGGTTTTCATTTGGTTTTCAACAAAAAATTATTGGTTTGAAGTGAAAAGAGGAAGAAAGAGAAAAATTTTTTAGAAACCAAATAAAATCTTGATGAAAATTCTTGGTTTTCAATGGAAAAAAGCTATTTCTTTTATAATCCGAACAATTATTCATTTGGCTCGCAATGAAGGAGTTCTTATTTTATGGTAAAAAAGAGCAAAACAGAAGTGGAAGACAAAATAAGAAGATGAGAGAAAAGAGAGAGATGATATTTAGATAGAAGTGTCTTTGCATAAAGAAGAAACAAAGTGACGAAAAAAAGGCTAATACTGTAAAAAACAACAAAAGAAGAAGAATAGTAACCTTGGAAAGTATATCATAATTTTGCAAAGGAAAAGGTGTCGTATGTACAAATTAATAATATAAGTGTGACAATTTCCCCAAAATTTTTATTGCTCCTTTGATTTTCACCCTAAGCCCTTGTTTGAAAGTTTTGAAGAGAGAGAAAAAGAGAATATATAAAAGAAGGGGAGAATGTGGCAAGACAAGGGATGGGAAGGATAAGTATTTTTGCTTATTTGAAAGTTTTTATTAGAGAGAAGAAAGATCAAAACTTATTATTTATTTGGGAGTTTAAAGCAGGAGAGAGGGAAAGGAAGAGATTTTTTAAATTAAGTTATAAATGGAAGGAAATATTTTTTGATAAATTTTTAAAAAGTGGTGCAACATGAGGACTTGTTAAGAGATAACCCATCTTAATATTACTCTCGTCCAATCACATTTAACTTTGAATTCTAATGGGATCTCGTGCATGAGTATTAGTATGATATAGAATTAAAAAATGAATAAATAAGGGCAAAAAAATTTGTTGCTAAAGTTTATAAAAACTTAACTTCCTAAACCTTAATCCCCTATTTGGAAGTAAGAAAAAAATGAGGTGTTGGGGAGTTAGTTTCAATGTTACTTTCACCTCTTAACCCCTTCCCTCCCCCACTTAAAAAAAAATGTCGTTGCGTTTCTCCCTCACCCTTCTCTCTTGCTCTACCTCCAATCCTAACAACTCAGGCTTCCCTTTTCCAATATAATAAATAAATAATTTTGTCAGTCCATGCGATTAACAACTAATGATTAGGTCTAATTTAGAATCCACCTTAAGTGTTTGAATTATGAAATGTCAATTGAGAAACAGTGTGTTTGAATGAATTTATACAAAGATTTTTCCAATTCAAGTCCGAAAATAGTTTTTTATGGCCGAGAAGATAAAATCTCTAGAATCTATTGAACGGTTGGACCATGGAAATAGAAGACCAACTTTATTCTTCATTGTACTTCTTTTATTTTTTTTGAAATCTTCTTCATTGTATTTCTTGGGAGAAAAGTTAGGGAAAAAATCTTACATCGAATATCTAATGATGTATGATTTATAAAATTATGTAAATTTTCTTTTAATACTTATTTTTAGGGACTAAATATTCTTTTTTTCTTTTGGTACTACCCTATATAAGAGACATCATAACCCAAACTCTGAGGGTGCCGCTTGACCCCGAGATGTCTTGCATCAATATGGAGAAAATATTCTTTTTCACAATCTAAGGAAAACATAAGTGACAAACATTTACTTTGGCAAAAGCTAGGTTGGTCTTTTCGGTTGATTAAATTTGATCATTACATAGACGATGAGCAAAGCATGCATTTTGATGGGTAGTGATGTCCATGAACACGTTTTGATCAAATTCTGCCGTTAGGGACACCCACTAATTAAGAAACTCTAAAACAATTTTGTTTTATATTCAAACAGTTGGATCCACTTACAAACCTCCTGCAAACCGTACAAATCTAACTAGTTTTCTTGTTTTATTAATTTTATATATGCTTCGTTTAGTTCCTAGTGGTCGCTATACATCATGGTGTCACTTTCAAAACAACTAGTGCAAGGAAATAAGATTATTAAAAGATATGAAAATAAGAATATATTTCTTTCATTCTATAATAATAGATATATTTTTTATTTTAAATATTTTAAAATATATGTATATTTTATTTTTTTATTATATTTATTATTAATAAAATTATAATATTATTTTTATTTAATTTTTTTAATTAATTCATTAATTACTAATATATTTAGTTAAATGATATAAATAGAAAAATTTATGAAATTAAATGTGTTTAACTACTAAAACTACCATAATTTAATTTTCATAAAAAATAGTTAGTGTCTATTATAAGACGGAGGGAGTATATTATACGTTGTAAGTATAATTCCAACGAGAGGGAGGCGATACCTAATATCTCAATTAAACTATATTTATAAAATTAAAATAGAGAGTAATTATTGCAATTTATTTAAGACGGTGAAAAGGTTATCTGAAATTCAGTGTAGATGGAGCTGTGTTTGAATCTGAAACAAGTCTGGGATTGGCTGGGTCTAGCGGGATGAGTCAGGACAAATGTTAACTTGTGCTTCCATTCCTTTGATTGGAGTGCTTCATCCTCTGGCGGTTGAATGCTTAGGCATTGGAGAGGTATTAGAGTGGATTCTAAACAGAAAATTTGTCTCCTGTTGTTTTGGAATTAATCTGACTCATTGGTTGCAATACAGGCTATCAACTCCACAAATGCATGGCACAATGAGATTGGAGGTATCATTGCGGATTGCAGGTCTTTACTTCAAGAAACACGGGGTGTTTTTATATGTCATGTTAGGGGTAAACTAATCGAGTTGCTTATTGTTTAGTAAAAGTATTCGATTTATATATTGATCCAATTTGGCGAAACATGATTCTACCAAACTTCATTGAATCTGTTTTTAATTTGGTTAAAGAGTGATCAATGAAGTCATACTGAATTATTTTAAAAAAAATGAACGGTGAAAAAAAGAATTTAATAAACAAAAAGTAGACACACATGTCATTAAATATAATACAATATAAAATAAAAAATAATATATTTAAGTGCGATGTATAAATTAATAAATATTACATATCAACTTCAAGAATTATCAAAATTAAGCTAATATCCATCAATTATCCATGAACATAGCTCATACAGTTAAGATTGGGTAGTTCAATTGGTAAATACTCATATTTAAGATCTAAAGCACCAGATAGGTGGGATTTTCACGAATTTTTAAGGATATTGTGATGAGTCTCCTACTTTATGAAACTCTAATTAATTCAACTAAAATAATTATCCGCAAGTTAGACACTACCTGTATTTTCTTTGAATTATGGATCGTCCATTTTGTCAAATATTTTTTTGTGCCAATTACTCTTTTCTTCAATGATTAATCATGCCAATATTTCACTTTTTCATTTGTGATAGCTCTTAGGATTTTGGAAATTCTCCTACCTAAATTAGGTTATTGTCGGAGGCCATCATCAAACTTTAGAATTTGGAACTGTATGTATAAGTATATATATATTAAACAGTATTCACAAAAACAGCGGCCACGAAAATGACAAATATATCTTCAATATTAATGGCTGCATTAACGTTGATTTCATTTTTGTGTTCTATCATAAACAGTTGTTTAGTTTTATTTATTAATTATTTCTTATCTTTTAGGCTTAACCGAAAGTCAAGCCTCGTTTGATGACATAGTAATTGTATTTAATTTTCCTTTTGTCGGCTTTTTTCTCGTCAAGATGAGGTATAATTTCGTTCTTGCAAGTTTCCTTTTTTTTTTTAGCGGAAAACAACTTTAGTTGAATAAATTAAGAACAAACAAGATATATATTTATTATTTCTGATTATTTCCTACATACAGTTTGTTTTTCTTAATGACCACTCCTTCGAACACTAATTAGTTTGAGACTTTGAGTGGCTCAATAAACAAGAGATACTCCAACATTACCAACCCAACTAGAATGAATCTGCAAATGCAAAATATATATGAATTTTAAAAACATTATTAATAAAAGGGTTTAACCCCATAGCATAACGAAACAAAATCCTCATTATAACATGAAATCCTAAGTTTTGTTTAAATGTTAATTTTGATTACGCAATTGCCTTACCATAAGTTCCTAAGTAATTTGGCAGATATTTAACAATAGTTCACACGCTCGTACAAAGATTTTTTTGCATATTGCATTCGGTGTCCTAGGTTGTCCCACATTGAACTGAGGGGACTTAAACGACTCAGACTAATTCGGATTTGTGAGTTTGATAGACACCTTGAAGGATGAGATTTCTACCACTAACGTTGTTACGTTCTCAGGGCTTGAACTCGAGACCTCTGACTAAGCAGAAACAACTTTTATCAGCTGATCCAAGCCTTCGATGGTCACACCCATATGAAGATGTATTTCTATCAACATCAAGCAAAAAAAGGGAAGAACGCGGCTCCTCACCCATCTTTAGTTATCCACTTGAATTGAATCCACTTGAATAAGGTATAAAATCAAGCTTATTTATTCACCTTCAAATTGTAAGTATATAAAAGTATACTTAAAGCTGAAGCTTCCCTATAAGCTTTTGGAGATAAATCACGTGATTTATTTGATTACAGGATTAATATTTCATGTGATAGTTCCCAAAGTTTTCATCACATCGCTACTTGGAAAGACTCCACTTGCCCCAATACGCTGTTGCTACTATCTGATAACTATGCAATGTACCAAATTTAACGTTATCATATTTTAGCTTCATCTTTTCACTACCACAAAATAACTAGCTCCTAACGCCAATTTATATACCATCCATCCCATTTATTTGACAAATAAGATATTTTTATATTTTCATATGTTTTTCAAAAAAAATCACCATTTTTATTTTTTTTTCAATTCGTTTCAATACTATCATAACCGCAGAGGGAAGAATGAATTAATTTGACCCTAAAAATATCAAAAAAATATTTAGTAGTAATGATATTATTCGTAAAATAAATTCTTTAAATTGAGTTTAATATTTATAAATTTGTCCACTATATAAAATATTTGGATTTGTGTGGGGTTTGTCTCATGTTATAAATCATTAACCTTGTCAAACAAGTAATTCATATATGTAGACCGTTATAAAAAATAATGACTATACGTGTAAAAATTTACATGATTAAAAATAGAATCAGTACATATTGAATAACCAATTATATTTCCAATTAGCTGTAACGAAATTTGTCAGACAAAACAGTATAAGAAAAAATGATAAGTAATAAAGATAATGACGGAACCAAAATTTGGTCTAAGTGATTCCAACCTTAAAATAAAAAAATAAAGAAATAAGAAATGAAATAAAATAAATAGAGTCGATAGAGTATTAAGATTCGCCTGATAACCATTGGAGTCGGATGACCCTATCCAACCCCACCTAGTTTCGCCATTGATTAAAGCATTTAAATTTTGGATAATTTAGTCAATTACTCTTATATTTTGTAAGGTTTTGATTTAGGTTGTATCTATCAAGTGCACAGAATAGTCCAGGTCAGCACAAGAATTGGTCCACCTATGAACGACGTGGAAACGTGACCGTCCAATCAGGTTGTAATATTCTTGTATAAATAATTATTCTTTTATTAATGTCAACATAGTTGGCTGCTAAGATCGGCCAAATATTTGATCTAATTTTTTTTAAAGAAAACGAAAAATGTTAGACTTGAGTGGCTAAGTTTGTACGTACATTTGGTCTATGGGATCATACGGACTCTGTGACCTAAAAACAAAAAACAACTCTTCCTTCTTAAACTCGTCTCTTTGACCTTCTCCAAGTTCTAGAATTTTCAGGTTTTGTTGTTATTTTTCTTTGCTTTGTTTGTGGGTCCAAACTGAAATCAAAACATTTGTATAGTGATCTCATCGTTTTTGTCAACCTCCACATTAATTGATGACCCTTTATCTTTCCCAAATTACTATTCATCACTCCTTTCGGTTTGCTTTTTCTTTCATGAAAATTGGATAATGCTCAATTTCTTCTTAATATTTCTCACGTTTATTTGAGTTCAATGTAACTTTTTATCTTAGAATAATGCTTCGTATTTTGAGTTCAGATAATAACAGTTTACTAAAATGTTTTTATGTTCTTAAAAAAAAAGTTGAAATAAACAGTATAACCTCTTCTCTCAAATACTGTATAGATATACAAATAAAAGCATGTCTAAAAGATTCCTCATATTTGGGAGTCAAATATATTATTTTATTTTTATTTGTGTGTTAAATTTTTTAGAAATTTATGTATGGAAGAGAGAAAATATTAAAAAATAAATATTTTATTGATAAAATAGATAAATAGTATTAAAGAGTGAATAATAATTCAATAAATTTAGAGAGGTATTTTAGCTGTAAAAAAATTATGTGTTATTTTATTAGTAAAATATTGAAAAAAGAGGTTAGATTATAGTGAAAGTAGAATTGAGTTTAAAATTTGAGATGAATAGTAAAATAAAATATTATATTTTGAAGAATGAGTTAGAGATGATTATTGTACATGCTCTAAGGGCAACCCTTCTATTGTTGTGCACTTCATATACAATATCACTGATTCTACAATAATTTGAACATGCATGACTACTTAAGAGATCTAAGCACTCATTCACTTGAACCAATGAACATTGGTCAAAATATCTTTGATAATATTTATCTGGAGCAATTTAATAATTTAGTAGAGATAGTTTAATAATTAATCTAATTTGAGTTAAGACATTTATCATAAGAATAGTCGAATTAGAGTTGATAATGCAAGAGTCTAAATGATTCAGTTGAATGTTATCATTGATGATATTCTTTGTTATATCTAACAATTAGAGTTAATTTCATCCTTAAATACACCGTGTGTATAACTTTATAAGGATAGAAACTATATTAAACTAATAAATGGATAATTATATTAATACATGCATGGATAATTATATAAATAGAACAAAACCACAAAAACTAATCAACCTTGCTATTTTGGAAATAACTTCAAAATAAAATGTTTATACTAATTTAAAATTAATAGAAATCACAAAACAAAACCTTATGTAATGGTTGGAATTATGATTCCTAATGATTGTATATATCTAGTTAAGTGCGTAATATATCAAAATTATTCCTTAACTAGTATGTATAACACCAATTAGATACTGTTGATGCAATAGTTTAAATATGTCAACAAAATATATATCCTTCTATGACTACATTTATAAACAACTCTAATGACACAATTATAGATATTATTAATGATAAGGACAATCTTCTAATACATTAATGTATATAGTTATAATCCAACTGTACAAACTATATAATCACGAAATTATAGAAAATGTCAGTTGCAAGAGAAGTGCAAGGAAACTAAAGTAAATATGTAATCGAAGAAATACAGCAAATTAAGGTTATATTAATCCGATCGAACAGCTTGTCATCATAACCTTAATTTCTATTATTACGTGTAAATTACAATATGATCTTATCTTATATCCACCAGCTAGCTACCTCTTCATCAGCAAATTGTGCCGCAAACACAACACGTAAAAAATGGGGACATTTATCAACATGTTTATCATAATTTAAGGATCTTAATTAAAATTGATTTTGTAACTAAAAAGAATGAAAAATGTTTAATTTTTAATTGAATTTAAAAAATCTGGATTAAAAAAATGAACCGAATGCGAAAAGAATTATTTTTTTAAGATATTTGTTCAATTTGATTAATTAGCAAGATTAAGTGTTGCGGAGGAGTGATACAGACTCTTTTTATTCTTAATACACAAATCAAAATTAATCCAAATAATGGTGATTTAATAAAAAAAATATATATATTACTTATATTAACTTGTTCATCACTATAGCCAAGAGGGTGTGGATGAGTTGGCGGAGATTCTTCCCGCTACCTTAAAATTCTTAAGGGAAACCTTTGTCGCCTTTTAGAGTCATATCCGGGTTGAATCTGAATGATACTGGGAGGTCTGAACCAAAAAAAAACTTATTCATCCCTGTAGACAAAAAAATAAAATAAAATCCACAAAGCCTAGTACGTGCTCTTATCTTAATTATTAACTAATTTCCGGTATATTTAACAATATTCAACGTTATAATTCTAAAAAAGAAATATTATTTTTTTATCAATATATAATTAAAAAACAAATAATAAAAATATTTTAAACCAAATAAGTCATAAAAAGGTCAAGAAAATCAATAGCAATGTCGTAATTTAAGTGGAAAAATTAGGGCGTTTATTTGGAGAAGAAGAGAGGAAGAAGATGGGAAAAGATTCCAAAACCACCTAAGGATGAAGAAGATTAATGGCAATAAATAAAGGGAGAAGCGTCTGTAATATCAATCCAACACACGTTGGATTTGCGCAGTGTCAATGTCAACGGTCCAATTGTACCCATTTCTAGGGCCACTCATACACGTACACCCTTCTCTCCCATCCCCCCAATAAAACCTCGCCTAACCTTAAATTTGTCGACCTTCTTTCTTATAACTTGGCAACGAAGCAAAGCACATTATAACTCTTATACCAACAACATCATTTTCAGATACCAACAACATTCATAGCAACAGCAAGATCATTTTCAGATACAACCCATGAAGCTCGTTTGGTCTCCCGAAACCGCATCCAAAGCTTATCTTGATACTGTTAAATCAGTGAGTAAATCATATGCATCTAGTACGATTTCAGTATCGCTAGATTACGAGTTTATTAGTTGGGGTAGTAATTCGCTTTTACGTATCATAATTTTATATAAATAATTCTTTAATCGTGTTAGAAATTACCATCTATTGTTTGTATTCTATTCAAGAATTAACTATTGGGTTTTGATTACAGTGCGAACTTCACCATGAATCCGGCGTGGCGGAGCTAATTTCAGCCATGGCGGCAGGATGGAATGCAAAGATGATCGTAGAAACATGGTCACAAGGAGGGGCTATAGCAACTAGCATTGGCTTGGCCATAGCAAGCAGCCACACTGGCGGAAGGCACGTATGCGTGGTCCCAGATGACCGATCAAGGTCAGAATACGCAGAAGCAATGTCAAAGGAGGGGATGACGGCGGAGATCATCGTCGGAGAGGCGATGGAAGGGCTTGCGGGGGTTGATTTCTTGGTGGTTGACTCTACACGGAAAGATTTTGCCAGGGTTCTGAGGCTGGCAAAGTTGAGCAACCGTGGAGCTGTATTGGTGTGCAAGAATGCTAATTCAAGAGTCTTCTCCAGTTTCAGGTGGAGAAGTGTCACTGATGACGTTTCGCGGCGGCTTGTCCGGTCTGTGTATCTTCCTGTTGGGAAGGGTCTTGATATTGCACACGTTGCCACCAGTGCCGGCGGCAGCAGCAGCAGCGGTGGTGTTTCTGGTTCTAGCAAGGGTCAGAAGAGATGGATCAAGCATATTGATAGAGAATCCGGTGAGGAACATGTCATCAGAAAGTAGGGAACAATTATTTTTTCTTCTTTTATTGGTTTTGTGTATAGGATTTTTTTTTGGGTTCACAAGACTGATTTCAATCTGTCGTTCACACCTTTTGCTGATTATAACTTGTACAGAAATATTCCAGGAAGTGATAATGAGGGGAAAAAATCTAGGATACACACTTTATTGAAAGTTTTCATGTGTAAAGGAGAAACTATTTTATGACTTATTTTGCCTAGATTGTTTACTTTTCCATTTCTAGGCTTTGGATAGATTTTTCTGTACCAGAAAGTAATTGAGTATTTGTAGCTAAAAAAAATACATATTGGTAGCATATTTATTCAAATTATTTTTAATTAAATTATTTTAAATGCTAAACTAATTTCCTCTACTGAGTTTTAAAACTTATTTCCGTTCACTAGCAAAATCATGGCAAACTCAAGAACTAGATAGTAGCATGTCTAACCATATTCCTCCATTCGTGGGGTCAATTTAATTGAACCGGTCAGTATGTAGTGCCACTTGAATACGGTTTTGGCCTTGTTGGTTCAGTGTCTCCTTTCAAAAAAAAAAAACTTCTGTCATTAGAGGTTTAGGTTATAATATACAATATACTATCAATAATTAATACTTAAAAATATTATTTTTATATGTGGATGTGAAAATATGCATAATCTTTCTTTCTTGTATGGGTACAAGATGAGAATATCAAAACATGTTCTACTAATTACCATCACTAGCCTAAATAATTTTACAGGCAAACAAACATTTTGATAGAACTAGTGTAAACAAAAAGGGAATATTCGGCACTAGAAAATATCAGCAAGTGTCAATTTTAAGCACAAAAATGTCAAGTTCACATGTTACTTTGCAGCATGACATAATCAAGTAGGTAATGAAAGAAGAGAAAGAGAGTCTTGAAAGGCTTTTCTTCATCCAAGTATAAATACGTTATTGAGCAACAAATGCAAGATCACCAGTTAGACATGTTGATGGCAAGACAAGCCACTAACAAAAGACTCGTTTACATCTGTACTTGTGGCTTTTTAAGAATGGTGACTGTTGTAGCTGTCAAAAATTTAGTGTACATACTGTATTTGCTCGACAAGAAATGGTCATCTACATTAAGTGCTCTCGACTCTGCAACACTCTGATTTCGACAATGGTGATAACTACGGCAACTTAAATGCGCTGTCTTGACATCTTGTGAAGTTTCTGTGAATTGCTCGTCGCGGTTATACTGGTTGTTTTGAGTTGCAGGATTCTGTTGGTTTATGTCAATCTCTGAAATAAATATACTTAGAAGAAGCAAAGAAGGTAAAAACATTAGCCAAATCGTAAATGGGCAGTGGTCAACTTACATATTTCGTCTCCAGAATAAATTTGAATCTAAAAAGAATAAGGCAATCTAGTCCCAACTGTCCCGACTTCTTCTGAATGCTTTCTTGTCTGAAAGAGCTTTCTTACTTTTAAGACGTTTCTGCTCTCCTATGGCAGCCCTGTAAAGAAAAGGGGAAATTATCACAACTTTCAATCTTGATCCAGTTTAGGATACACAGAGAGTGAAACTTCGTCACAACTAACATTCCTTCTATACAGAATGTGCCCGCAATATGAAAACATTGATTGTCAGTATTTAGTAACACTTACAACTTGGCAATTTTCTTCTTTTGCTCTTCTGAAGGAGGTGGTGGGACATACGAAGCGGCATCAATGATTGCCTGTTTAGTTCATCAGATCAATAAACAGAACATTTGATTGAAAAGAAGTCAGCGTTAAATTAATTATGTCCCTTCCTATTAACCCCAAAACCTCGCATGAGTCCTCAAATCATATGAATGTACTGCAGAAAATCATAATCTTAGAGGCATGATCATTTTATCTGTATGCCACACAACCTTGCCTAAAGCAGTATAGAATCAAAAAACTAACCCTGATGACAGAAAGAAATCGAAGCTATTGTTTCATACAAGGACTAAAGATTGATCAGAAAATCTGTTATACCTGTAGCTTAGCTAACGCATCCTCAATGTTACCCCTGAAGAAATGTGATAAGATTAAGCTGGTTTCTTCCGCAAGAAATAAATATAATTTCAGAAGAGATCATGACCATAAAAAAGGGGTAGAAACTCACTTCTGTGTTCTAGTTTTTGTTGAGGAAATCACAAGCTCACCATCCTTGTTGATCCTATTCTTCTCCTGTTCACAAACAGGAACTTAGTAAGAAATCACCACCTTTATTATAATCCTCTTTCTATTCTCTTCTATTTAAATCAATAGAAATCACTACTTCATTATAATCCTCTATTTGTTTTTTTCTACGGCAAACCATTAATATTTTTATCCTTCAATAATGGGCAGTTTTATAATTGACCACAGTGGATTCTAGTACTTCAACGGTTTTTACTCCA
>CAODLS011587692.1:0-12990 GCA_948243855.1 Flueggea neowawraea
ATTTTAGAAAGGCAAGTAATTAGCTTGGCAGCCAAACAAAAAAGATAAAATGATTTTATCTAATCTGACAAATTAAACAACTCAGTTCATGATCACCATCAACCATTTAAGCTACACAAAAAAGTAATAAAATTACTTAATCGGGGTCCCAAGTGAATCAATTAGCAATAGAGTTACCTTCTCCGCCGACCACAGCTTGAACAACAATAAACATGGCTTTTCGTTCGTTTTCCCACAGATGGCGTCAATTGTTGTTGCTTCGATTTCAGCAACAATTAAAGAAAGAAAACGAATGGTTAGAAAACTCAAATGACACCTTGAAATCTGCAAACACAAACAAAGTGAGGTCGGGTTGCTTCCCGAGCCCAAGTCAGTAAAGAATTTAACAAAACATAAATATAAGAATTGAGTAGAAAAACTTCCTCTCCTCCCCCTTTGCACATAATCCTCATGTCTATATATAGTATGACGGTGAATAAATGATCTTAATGTAACATTTTGTAACATTTCATCATTGATGATAATCTTCATAACATTTTTTCATTGATGATGGTCTTTATAACGTCTCATCATTGATGATGGTTGTTGTAATATCACTATTACAATTCAGAATTTAATAAGTTCAATGATCTTTTTACTCATGTCTCATCACTTCACAAATTTGTTGTTGTTTTTTCTCAGGTCGTATCTCCCACCTTGGAACTTACAAGAAGCTGAATAACAATTGCCAAAGACGAGAACAACACGAGACTGGGATTTCTTGCAACCTAGGTTCCACAACGCCTGAATATGCAGGGACTTGTCTAGGACTTCTTACAAGTCAAGGAACAAATTAATTAATCAAATCAAACGTCAGGGACTAAAATCTTTCCCTACTAGTTCAGCGAAAGATATCCGGTAAGTAGTGTATAATGTTTGAAACTTCAACGAAATCACTCTCCTCTCAATCGTAATCGATCCAAAAATAGTTCTCTTCTCACGTTATCACTCGTATGGTCGTGATCACTGTCACGTTCAGGCGTGCTCTTTCATAATATTATTATCTTTTAGTCACAAGGAATTGAAATTGAGGTTTCCGCTAAATAATATATACGTCTAATCGCTAGACCTAACTTCAAGTGACTTTCATATCAATTCTTTGATTACTTTGATTTGTTAATTCTTATATTTAATCCTTAAATTTTCTACACGTTTTAATTAATTTCATTTGTTGATTGTTCTATCAATGTGCTGGTTATAATTTGTTGACTCATTGTTTAACTATTTAATTTATTTTGTTTTTGTGTTTTTAATTGGTAGATTCTTTTTTTTGGTACATGGGACCCTCTTTAGACATACTATCTAGTTCCCCTCTTTCCTTAGATAAATTTCGACCTCAAAATCTCAATCTCTTAAAATAAACTTAACTACCATTAGATTAAATCTCTTTTATTTTACTAAATAGACCAAACCTCTTTGTTCATCTGGTACATAGTTCATAAAAAGCCTTCTTTAGCCCAAGATAGGCAATGTAAACATACTCTTAATAGTGGGATTGAGAAAACAATCAATTGACACTAAAAAGATAAGGGCCAATCCTGATACACTAGTTACCTTTTTAACGGATAATTGAGAAGGGTCGTACCTAAACTTTTCTGAGCGTGATTATACAAGACCTACCTCCGTTTCACCTGAATATACTAGGATTATGGCAGAACAGAAGGGTTTATCCTACCCGAAATGCGGACAATGAGCGCGGTTGGTAACCCTAACATGGACCAGGGTTGCTAACTTGCTATATGCTTCCCTTCTCAAAGCAACATCGATGCATGCAAATGTTTGTGATCGTATATGAGTAAAACAAAAACTCACTATCAGCTCCAGCACATATCTGGAGGGTTTGAAATCCCTACAAAAAATAAATAATATTTTTAACTACCAAATGATAATTAATTAGCTTTGTACAAAAATACCTAATTAATACCTCAGATACCGCCTAACGAAACCTTTCCCTTTCTTATTGCTCATCCAACAAATATTTTTATTCAAAAATATTGTATTCAAAAAAAAAATAGAAAGAGTTAAAATAACATTGCTTACTTCTAAGGAGTACTTTCACTATTACCATCAAACTGCAAAGATCAAATCACTAACTTCATTACATTAAGATTCGAGTTTTCGAACACTTGAATAGAAAATATTTGAATTTCTATCAAATTCAATTTCAATTCTTTCACATTGAAAACTACAAATTTTTCGTTGAAAGAAAAACTATTATTTTAACGTCATAGTAAATAAATTAAAATAACTCGATTTTTAGCATTTATATAAAAAATAACCTGTACTTTAAAAAAATAATTATATAAGTTCTGAATTTTGAGTTTTATTTCAAAAGTATCTTGGTGTTAGTGTGCCATTTGTTTTTGCTGTGATTTGTCGCACTGGACTAGTTACGTGGCAAATGTATGTAGCAATTTGTTAGGAGTGGTTGAAAATGTCAAAAGAATGTCATTTTTAGTGTCAAATTAAAATAATTTGTTTTTTTTATAAAAGACAGAACTCAAGCACCATTGTTTTGACATTTTTTAAACCACTCTTGACAGTTTGCCATATAATTAATCCAACATGACAAATAACAACAAAAACAAATGACACACTACCGTCGAACTAATTTTGAAACAAAACTCAAAATTCAAAATTTCTACGTACATACTATCTTTAATACAAACTTAAAAAAATTGAGTTATTTTAATTTATTTACTCTTAATATCACTATATATTACGACTTTTTTATTTAAAAAACACAAATAATGAGGTTGGAAGCTACAAATTGGGAGAAATGAGGAAATTTTAAATGTCATTAGCAGAACAGCTAGGCTAAAATGGGTGTAATTAAGAATATAACACCTGTTGCTGAGTCAAATGGCAATTAAAGAAGGGTGGTGTGGTCCAAAACTGCTAAACCGAAGGAGAAGTAGAATCAAATGCATGTGGGATTTGCCTTTGCTTATCTAAACGTTAAGCATAATTATGAAGTTTGTTAGAGAGTCCAATTCCAAAGCTTTAGTGTATGTCAAACCATAGGCAATCCTCGGACCCACCATGTTCTCTTCTCTCTCGCCCGTTGAAGCCCACCCTCTCTATTTTTTTTTAATTGAATTTTACTTTTAATATTTAAGTCGGGTGGAATTTTATCTAAATAGTTTTAGAATTTTTTAAGATTTATACTCGGACATTGCTGATTAAAACAGAAAGAAATTTGCGCCATGCCACCTGTCCTACCTGCTTAATTCTAATTTTTTATTCTATAACTTTTAAAAAAAGAAGTATAAAGTCTATTCATCTATCGGACTTATAGTTCATTAATATTTAATTTTTCTAACTGAAAGTTCTATTTTTAACGGAGCAAATAAAATAACTTTTTAAAAAACCCCTCCTTCTTTAGATTTGAGCGTGCGTTTTGATGTTGCATGTCTGTCGCTTTGTTCTTTCCAGTTGTTTATGTCTAACTGTCATGAACACAACGACAACTATCTTCTCTTTCCTTTTAATGCTTCAACATAAATGACTATATGTATAAATTTTTCTCTGATGTTGGATATTGACCTTTGTTTATGTTTTTTATTTATCTTAGTGGATATGTATTTGCCTAAACTTTCACGTTAAAATCTAAATTAATACTCGTAAATAACTTGTTCACTTAGTCAAATCACTTTGACTTAGTTGCGCTATATGTTAGGAAGTTTTTACTGTCAAATATTCTTAATTTGGATCTAACTTATCCTCAAAAGACATATTGTGATGGAAGAATTATTTTTTAATTATAAATTCATGGGATTAACTCAACTTAGATAATGTGCGATTCTTGACATACCTCTTTTAGTTTAAGCCGGATTGAACAATTGATAGCCATATGACAACTCATGGCTAGGTATCGCCCAAAACTATTGCGCCAGTAATGACTCTAATACTATCTTAATTTGAGTCTAATTCACCTCCCAAAAGGGAACTTATGAGAAAATGATTACCACTTAACTATAAATTCATGAGACCAACTTAACTTAGACAATGTGAGATTCTTGACACATTCCCCGCAACCCGAACCAGGCTGAACAACTGATGGATATAAGGCAACTCATGGCTGGGCACCATTCCAAATCATTATATTAGTGGTGACTCTGACACCATCTTAATTTGGTCTAACTCACCCCTAAAATATAACTTATGGGGGGAGAATTATCACTTAATTATAAACTCATGAGACTAAGTCAATTTAGACAATGTGGAATCCTTGATAGATATTATAAGGGGGACATAAAAGTGCGAATTAAGAGATTAATCCAAATCTTGTTCCAATCTTTAATCGGATTATGCATATATAACATCAAAAAAGTGATTTGTTCTTATTGATCGGTTGTAGTTTTATAGTAGAGTTTGTTTTACTATTAAATATAAATGGTTCGTTTGGTCACATAAGCATTTAATATCTTTCTCTCTATTTTTTTATTATGCAATTATTATCAATCATTACAAAAACTATATAAAATATACAAACTACTCCCTTTACCAAATAAGCTAAAAAAAAAATAGGATCCAAATGATTTACAATAGCATCAATATATTAAATTAAATTGTTTTCAGTTATAAGACTTAATATGCAAAAATCTCCATAAAAAAAGAAAAGACTTAATATTCAAAAAATGAGATAAATTTATACAAACTCGATTTTTTCTTTTAAAAAAACCTACTATACGTTGTAAGCTTCAATTAAATTTAGTAAACCTTTACGTAACACCATTAAATGCTTGTTGGCTCGGCAAATTTGTCTATATGGCATGATATGTAGTATGCTGACTATACTTGAGTGAGTGTCTATTACAAGCATGTTGCGACGGTGATAATAATATCAAATCAATATTCAATGGTAGTACTTAAATAGAAGATTGAAATTGGCTAAATTTGACAATTCAAAAGGTTATGGTGTGTATAATTATTTTAAAAAAATGGGTCATTGTTTATACAAAATGTGCGATTTAGATTATTTTAACTTCACCATTGAAGTTAATTCCTAGGGGCTGGATCAATGAATTTCGGAATAGCAAGGATCCAGTCAAAGAATATAGCAAACCTCGAGAATTGCTGGGCTGCTCTTAATTAAATTATTTTTCTCATATCATATCATATATTTATAATTTATTTATTTGATATTTAGTATTAATTTTTTAAGTTGGCTTATTATTTTTGTTGTCTCAAATCAATAACAGTATTGAAAATAGTGAAACCAATGAGAAACGATCACAAACACGATTTTACCTTCTTGAGTTATGCCAAACAAAAGAAGTCAAGGGTTTAGGGTGCATTTCCCTAGAACATTCTGACATTTAAATTAGTGAAGAAATAGAATTTTAGTATAATTTTGGTGAGATGAAATTTATTTTCAGGTGTCGTAAAAACCTATATAAGTGGACTGAAAGGAAATATGCCAAGAGAATATTTCTCTACAGTAATGACATAGAACATCTTTAATGCTTTTGGAATTTTTTTTGGATCAAAAGAAATATTTTTAGAATATTTGAATTTGATTTCTGCGATGAGTTTGACATGTTTGATAGGTTTAATGTACTTTACCCATACTATATCAAATTTTTTTCACTTTTAATTAATATTTTTGTAGAGTAACTCGATTAAATATTAAAGAAAAGCAACCATAGGAAAGAGAGAAACTAGGATCACGAATAGAAAACAAAAATGTCTGAGAAACTCTACCCTAATTAAACGTATGTATAAACCAAACATAAAGCGAACCAAACCGCTTTATCATCTTATCAATATTTTAGCACTAATGTTTCAACATGTGGCTTTGTCTTCACTTTGCTTATTCTTTGCTCTCTTAATTTACAAAGTTCCCACTAATAGGATAGCTTGATTCTTAAACTTATCCCAAAAAGCCTAGCTAACATATATAGTGTTCTACATTCACCGACCCTTAACTCATAATTAGGTGTACCGAACCACAAAATCAATAAACGATGTACCAAAATTCCACTAAGTAGCTAGCTTCTCCTCCATTCCCACCTGATTAGTCGTTGAAGGAAATTTTTGCTTCCACAATGCGAAGGTCGATATCATACAATTCTCTCCTCAGAAAAAAAGATAATTGGAACCATTTGATTGTTGGAGATGTATAAGTACTCTATACGACATGCACTAATGTTTTAGGAATATGCAAATTTTTTTTTCAACAAGTATTTGTTTAATTATTTTTTAACATTTAAAATCTTATTATTTGATAGACAAAATTCACTTAAAAGTTTGACAATATTCATACACGATTCGATATGTATGAATTGATCTTCATTTATTGAAACGCATACTACAATTATTCGGTTGGGGTGTAAGCGCTGAGACGCAAAGTTATGATAAAAGACGTTTACTACAATTCGAAGAGATAATAATAAAACCAAAATGGCAAACATGCTCATCCTTCAAGTTGTCATTAAAATGAAATTTGGTTTCTAATTAAATTTGTCACTTTCTGTAATGCGTTCCACTAGAAATTTTGTGGCCCAAACAACGCCTTCCCTATGGACTCAAGGGAATAGAATACCTGTCTTGATTTTTAATTAGTGTCCCAAATATAGAACTCAAATTCACTTCAATTAACTCAATAGTGTAACCAATATAACCTGACCTACAGGTAAGTGATGAAATTATCACGTACGTCCAACGACTTCCAAGTTATCAAAGATTCATCATCGCCTTGTATTTATTAATTAAAATTATTTAGAGTCATATGGTTATTTTGATATAAATCAAATTAATTAAACAGTGTGAGAGTTTACGTTGTTTGAACGATACCTATTTTGGGACCCTTTTTATCCAATATACTTATACTGGACAATATCCATCGACATTGAACAAGCATAAATATAAAGAATTCTATTGCCAAATTTAATGAACTCCTTCAGATTAACTTAAAATTTAAGTTAAAAATTTAAGAATATAAATTAGGTCAATTCATTTTAAAAGTTTTTAGATGTGGTAAAATTGATTATAATAGATTTGCTTACTGAATTATACAATCGTTCTTGAAGGGTGACTTCAATATTTGTGTAATCATAACAATTCGGTAGAATGGTGAACGAACAGAACTAAACGTAAACAAAGTAATTACCTTGTGATTATGTTAAGAGAGGAAAGTTTTCAAATTGAGGGAAAAAAGGGTTTTCATGTTCTACTTGTAATGATGGCTCTCTCCCTCTTCTTCTTGTTCTTTTTTATAGGTTCCTTCTTAATTATTCTTCTTTTCCTTTGATTTTTCTGAAAAAATTCTGTGTATGTAAAATTTTTATCAGATTTCTCTGTAATTACTTTAATTTAGAAACATTTTCCTTTCATGATTCAAATGTATCATCTCAATATATATTTTCAACAATTTTCCACAAAAAGCACAAATAATTAAATTGATAGTCAAAAGTAACAATTAGTAAGTTAGTAAATCCGGAGGTCTTAGATATTTTCGCTTTTCGAATCTCAATCAAATAATTACATTACATTATCTATGTCCTTTGTACTTGTGGAGTCAAAGTTTCTTTTCTCATAAGATACACTTTGTTTCATTCTCTTTCTCTAATCATTTCAAAATTTTAAGAAAAAAATTTTAATATGAAAATCTCTTTTTTCTGTAGATAGATTGAAATGTTGAAATTTATAACCATGCATTATGAATGCGAAGAATTACAAGACGGGAACTTAGCTGTCTAATAATATCTTTTTGTACGAGTCTTTTCAATTGTAATTTTTTTTATCTTTAAACGAATAGACGAAAACCATTTCATAAAAAAATGTTAATATTTGTTTTTTCTTACCAGTGTTTTCTGAAATTCGAACATCCACTGAGCAAAAGCTTATTGATCTCTTGCAAAGTCATGCATTGAAGTCTCATCATTTCACTCTCAAGATTACTGTTTGTCTTATAACAACAAAAAAGTAGCCATAGAAAATTCCAAACCAGCAGAACACAACCTGTAATAACACTGTAATGGCAACCTATTAGGATGGACTGTCTTTGTGATAGTCATTTTCCATTGATAAAAGCATACAGGAGTATTTATTATAGACTTTTGTCACAGATAATTACTTGTCCTGTGTTTGCTGTGCAAACTAAAGTCAAGCATCAACATAGACACACACAGAATCCTCAAGAGCTGCCCACTTGATTGAATTACATGTAACCAGTGCACAACTTCATGATCTGTGACCAACATGCACACTTGAGTAGAACATAACCAATATCACGACTATATTAATTTGATAATACAAATCATACATAAAATATTCGACACGAAATTTTTTTTTTCGGAACGACACTATGAGTATATTTAATAATACCAATAATTATATATATAATTAATATACGAGATTTTGTCTTTGGTATATCTTATTATTACGAGAAAGGAAAATCTCTCGTTAATGTTGAAAATTATTTCAATATAATTATCACGACCCGCATAAATATGCAATTGTCTTTAAATAACATCTGACAACTAATGGGCTTCCAACTATTAAACCTAAAAATTTAAGTTTAGATTACTTAAATAGTCAGGTCTTTATACTTATAAATATTTTCATCTCTATACACTTATCCGATGTGGAAACACAGAGCTGTTGCACAACAGATTACTTGACCTACTAGTTTCCGCTGTCTGCTTTTGGTGGGATGTTAAAATAATAATAAAATTAAGATGATAAAGTTTTCCAACTCGAATTCTTATGTAACCAAAAAAATTGAAGTAAATTCTACCAAAGAAATACATGTGTAGCCCATTAGGGTAATTGCATTTTATTATATATATCTTAACTCTTGAAACTATATTGATGAAAAAACTTGCAAACTGGAGAAACAAAAATTATGTGTAAACATGTAGCTAGTTTAACGAAAAGAATGAGCATGGGAATCTGTCATGCCTATTGAAAATGGGTATTGCCGATCATGGTGGAAATGCTATAGTGTCGTTAGTCGTTCTCACATATATCATGCCGACTTCAACATATCTACCACATACAATAGTTTGCATCATCATTCAATGTCGGTTAAGGCCATTAACCCCACCACCATCATTAACTTGTCACGTTACAAGACCAAAACATAATCCAAAATCCCAAAGCAAGAAATTCAATTTCAAGAATGCTAAGACAAGCAAATAAAAAACTAATTAAAAATGAAAAAGGAATTAAAAGAGAATAAATGTTAATTGGCATGAAGAAAGAAGAGGAAGGTGTCGAAAGGTGGAAGGAGGGAGATGACAAAATGGAAGAATGAGGACCCACAAAGTTTCCAAGTGGGAAAATGGAACCATGTGCGATCATATGGTGGTTGGCCATATCATAGCCCCACAAAACTCACTTTTCCATCTCTAAAAACCCCAACCTGAAAACGAAAGATGAATGTGTATAAATCAATTGTAATCATCATTATTATCATACTTTGATTCCCCTTCTCCATCTCTCCCTTCTTCTTTACACCCCTTATTCTCAATCTCTTCATCCTCTCTTTTCTTCTTCTCTTTTAATATCTCATTATTACAATTTGATATTCCCTATTTAATTCAATATTCAAATTTGAAATTAAAATATCTAGTTCCTTTTTTTTTAAAATAAGATCAGTTAACATGTTTATATTTCTGTTTCGATTCGGTGGATATGAGTCCATCTAACTTTATTGCTCGGCTTATTTATCCAAATATGACTGCAATGAAAGATGTGATTACTTATTTTAAAAAAAAATAAATTCTCTAGTTAAGGGAAAATGAATTTGTATTGTCTTTACAAATAAAAATACCCCAGGAATTGGACCTTTTAATTAACTCCTCTTATTAAAAAATTTAAATGTCTAAATTTAAAATGGTACAAAATTAGCTCGACCCAATTTGCTATTATATTATTATTGTCTAATAAGTTTTCATCCTCTTCATATGTTTTCCTCCTAAAATTTCCCTAACCACATCTCCGTCTCTCTATTTTCTCTGGTTGGTAATGTGATATATCGCAGAACAGATTCTTGTGTCAGAGAATTAAGCCAAGAAAGAGAACAGAGCTCTCTCTTTCTCTCTCACAACAGATCTTCCTTTTGTGTCAGTCTAAATTTTCTTTCTGAGCAAGAGAACCCCTTTGTGTCAGAAAACAAAATCCTTATCTCTAACTGTTTCTTGTTGTTCTTTGTCTTTTGATCTCTACATCTATCCAAACTCTTCAAAAAAATAAAGAAAAAGAAAACCCACGAGAGTTAGTTATATACCCAACTACCAGAAACCCTAATTTCGTCACAAAGTTCCCATCTTTTGACTCCATGAATCCTCGCACCTTAGCTTCAAACCCTAATTCTATAAAATCCAAATTCACAAAAGCGTTCCTCAGAGCTTTGTTCAAGATAAACAGGCGAAACAAACCGGGAGTTTCTTCACCATCATGTTCTTCTACTCCTAAAGAGAATTTTCAGAGGTATGATAGTGTTAGAACTGCTGCAGATAAATCCCTAGCCTGTGCTGTTGGATCAAGAAGAGCATGGAGTAGAGCAATGATTTACAGGATAAGAAACCAGACCCGAAAGGCACGGCGTCATGGTTTAGTGAGGAAGTTATCAATCAAAAATGGAGCTGCAGCCATGAAGAGAAGTGAATCAAAGAAGAAAATTGTGAGAAACAACGAATTGGGTTTTGATCAAGAAAATGATCTTAGAAAGCTGATACCAGGTGGTGAAGCCATGGATTTCTGTAGCTTGTTGGACGAAGCTGCACATTACATAAAGTGTCTTAACACGCAGGTTCAAGTTATGAGATGTATTGCGGATTTCTTCACTACTTGATAAGGTATATCTGTGCTACCATTTTCATAAGATATATTTGTACAATATATATAAAAAATAATAAAATCAGCCACAGAAAGGGAAAAACAAAACAGGTGATTACAGTTGTCTGGTGGTAAATTTGAGTTTAGGGGGGATTAATTAATTATGGGTTCTTTTAAAAAAGACAAATTCAGGCTTTTATTTGAAGAATTATTTTTATAGTTCTTAATTAATACATATATATATATATATATACTGTGTGTTATATATATTGTAAATGAACCAGACCATGTGGTTGATATTTGTGAAATAGAAATGTTGGTTTTTTAGTACTGCTTGTACATGCATATTTTTGTTGTTTAATGTATGGTTCATTATGTCTCCATTATTTGATTGATTTATACTTGATTTTCTTTTTAAATTTCTCTACTTTCTTTCAATATATACAGAAACTGAAGTGAATTTAAGCTAAGTGCTGCAGGTTAGTAAAGACCTGTTATCAAGAATGAAACATTGATTGATTAATTTTTTAATATATATAACACAAACCGTTTAGAAAGGGATTGAACAAAAATTGCACTGTTTTTGAAGAGAAAAGAGGGTAATGGGGTCCTACCATCCAAGCAAAATCATAAATATGGTCACTTTTTTTCACTAAAAATCAAACAAAGGGGTGTGTATGTTTATTCATTAGTTCACTGGTTTTAGGGTTGTCTTGTAGTTGTTTTCAAAAGTGGTGACCGAATCATTCCGTTAACCAAACACATGCTTCCATAATTCTTAATTTTCTTTGTTTTTCTCTGCAAATAGTCTTAGTTTTGTTTTCTTTGTAAACTGAAAGTTTTGGTAACAGCTTCCACTTCTATTTCGCTTTAGTATTTAGAGATATAATAAGATATAGAGGTTTAGTTCTGTATCAATTTTCTCAACTAAGGGTCAAGAAGTATTCAGATGTAGTGTATATAGGAACTTGAAACATTTTGTACAGAAGCCATTCGAATAATAATTAAGAAATACTTGAAAATATTGGATTAATGTCAGCCATGACTAAAACTTAAATAATTTGATGTGTTGACTGTTAAAAAAACTCTATAGATTTACACATCAATTGATACATATATTTCACATAAAAAGATGAAAAGTACTTGTTTATTTAGATAAGATTTTGGTATTCATCTTCAAAAACATATAGCAGAAGTGCTATAACTAGAAGAATTTCGTACATGTATACATAGCATATTAACAAATAAAACAACTAACATCATGCAACAAAGGTTTCATGAATGCTTGTTTCTACAATTTGTTACATATATTAATTGATTTAACCAATAGACATATAACTTATTAATATTGAAATATCTTCTAGTGTTAAAAATAGAGAGTTCGATTTCTAGTAACAATCAATTTATAAAAAAATATTAGTTAATTTGCTTACCTTGAAGCTGTAAGTTTAAAGAATTCTCAAGGTTAGACACTCCACCAATTAATTCAATTTCTGATCAATAATTTCCTCCTTATTTTCCCAAAGCACGGATGAAATTAACATTAAAAAATGAAAAATATCATATAGATGAACATATTATAATTAGAACCTTAAATCTCCAAATTAAATGCTGCATATTAATATCATTCAATTCAAACATGTCCATATAATATCATTCAATTCAAACATGTCCATATATACTGTAATTTTGTGAACCAAACGATTTCATTAGCCAATGCCCTGCATTTTTGCCAACCGAAAATTTATGGTTTGTTTCTCTTTCTATTCTTACAAGATATTCAATTCTTTTTTCTTTCACCAATTGCTTTATATATCTTGTCTCTCTATCCATTTAATGATTCCCTCCAATTACCAGAAGAAAATTAAAAATAATGTCCAAGAATTTAAAAAGAATTATATATACAATCTTTGATTAGTATATACTCAAAATTGTTTAAAATATAGCCTGGTATGGGCTTGCTACACGATAAATCTACCAAAATTGTTAGAATGTGCATGCATGGTTTCTTTTCAGTTTATAAAGGTTGCCTAATTGACTCTTTACAATTGCCAATTAATCAGGAAAGTGGAAAATATATCACTTTCCCTATATTCAATTAAGAAAACTCTGACTTCAACAAAAAATAAACATTGATTATTGGTTTTTACTTGAACTGTTTTA